>PRKT01000193.1:353339-375741 GCA_003671525.1 Saccostrea glomerata
CTAGTACCCCACCCCCAAAATTTCAGACCCCAGGGCAGGGGACTTCGATGTCCCCCAGCCCGATGTTTATTCGTATAGTATTATATAGTAGGGCTAAAAACAACAGAACCATATCTCGCAAACTAGAGATGGTACCATCACCATTTTTTCATAGAAGTGGTATCTGGCCCCTAGTATCCCACCCCCAAAATTTCAGACCCCAGGGTATGGCACCTCGATGTCCCCCAGCCCGATGTTTAATCGTATAGTATTATATAGTAGGGCTAAAAACTAGAGATGGTACCATCACAATTTTTTCATAGAAGTGGTATCTGGCCCCTAGTACTCCACCCCAAAAATTTCAGACCCCAGGGTATGGGACTTCGATGTCTCCCAGCCCGATGTTTATTCGTAAAGTATTATATAGTAGGGCTAAAAACTAGAGAACCATATCTCGGAAACTAGAGATGGTACCATCACCATTTTTTCATAGAAGTGGTATCTGGCCCCTAGTACCCCACCCCCACAATTTCAGACCCCAGGGTAGGGGACTTCAATGTCCCTCAGCCCGATGTTTAATCGTATAGTATTATATAGTAGGGCTAAGAACTAGAGGACCATATCTCGGAAACTAGAGATGGTACCATCACCATTTTCTCATAGAAGTGGTATCTGGCCCCTAGTACCCCACCCCCAAAATTTCAGACTACACAGGTTAAGTTAAAATTTTGAATTGCGAACTGCGTTCTCGAACGCAGTTCACTTTTGAATTGCGAATAGCGAACTGCGAACTGCGTTCTAAAATCTGAACGCCTATATCCTTACTAAAATCTCATTAAAAAAAGCTATATTCCTATCAAAGTATTACACGTCATAATTATTAATGCTAAACTTTTGAGGAACGCTATAGCGTGCTTGCGGGGAAAAGGTAACGTCATATTTCTATGACATGAACATAAAGTGTATGTTGCGTCGCAGTTCAGTTAGTTGTAAAAAGTTAAAGGGTAGAAAAACAAAAACCTCTATAAACATGAGAGCTGGATTAGGCATCATTGAGGAGTAAACAGCCTTTGTTTACCACTCATATTCGCCTTATATTCCTTCCCTATTATGACGAACAGAAAAATCCGTAGAAAAATTCAGTGAAAATAATGGCTTAACAATTTGTGTGAAAAATGTCTGTCAACATTCGATATACATGTATTTTTCTCCTTTTTTAATCTTCAAACTCATTTGTCGCCCGCGTGGCGCAGTGGTTAGAGCGTCTGCTCTAGAGTCGCGAAGTAAGGAGTCAATCCTTACGTTGCGGGTTCGAATCCCACTGCGGGACGTGGAGACCGGTCCTTCGAATGATACCGTATAAACCGAGGCCACGTGTCACAGTAGGTGCTGGCACGAAAAAGATCAAATACTGCTCAAAGGCCCTGAGTGCCGAGCATAGGACAAAATTTGTAACCCTCCACCGGCAAGTGGTGGGGTCTCCATATGAGTGAAAAATTCTCGAGAGGGACGTTAAACTACATATAATCAATCAATCAAACCCATTTAATTGAAAATATGTTTCTTCATTTCAAATAAACACGGACGGTTAGATTCAAACACCCCAGAGGGGTCCCAGGAAATGTCGATGCCATTTGTTAGCTCTCAGAATTTTGAATCTTTTGTACGCGTCTAAATTTATCATCAAACAAACTCAAAGGTCGTCTGTTTATCGGCATTCTTTTAAAACTGTTTTACAGTAATAAAGGGTGGTTTTCAAAATGATTTTTGTTTGGTATTAATATCTTTTAAACTCTTTCCGTAACCTATAGCAGAATCAAAGTTTAAATTGCCATTACCGCCCTCAACCCTCCCCACCCCATAATCCTTAGATCTTGACTTTGAACCTTCACTTTTCGTCTCTACAATCTATATGATTTTTGTAAACATTGCTCTTTTAAAAAAAATAAAATTACCTGCAAGAATTTTTAAATATTCAATAATAACTTAAAATAAAGATAGCAGATGTGAAAATCTCAAGACGTGCATATACTTTACATTCTTTGTCTACTGTTTCAATAAGGCAGTTTTTTAATGAATTTCTTTTTGTTTTATTTAGTCTTCAAACATTCACGTTTCACGATTTTTTTTTTCAAATATTTAGTTTGATTTCGTGTTATAGAGCATACGGTGTACGCAACCTTATTACATTTTACTTTCAATTTCAATTGCAATTTTAAGCGTTCGACACTTGTTGGCTTCCATACTGAATTTAACAGTAAAAGAAGTGTAACATTACATTCGAATGCTAAGGTTAAATTCCTGTACATAAAAATTGTGCCGAGGCACATACCTTTGGGAAATAAATGTGAGATCATGGAAGTGTCAGGGATGAATTTGGACCAAAGCTATCTAAGGTCTAAAGTGACCCCCGAAGCACCGTATACGACGCTGACCAAACTTCTACAAAAGTGGGCAACTGAAGTGCCAGATCAAGAAGCGTGTGTTTTGTACAGCTTTGGCAAGCCAAGAACTTCTATCACCTATGGAAAAATGTACCATGAAGCAGTATTGCTGGCAAAAGGACTTATGAAGCTTGGGATAAATAAGGGCGACGTAATAGGAATAGGTGGAAACAACACTATTGAATGGCTAGTGAGTACGTTTAGTGCACAGCTTGCAGGGGCGTGTCCCTTACACTTCAATTTTCATGACAAATCTGGAGAGAGCATAAAAAGAATTATCAGCAAAGTTGGAGGCTGTAAAATGCTGATTTTAGATCCTGGAGACAATGACGTTCACTGGGAAATATGTCAAAAATTCATACAAGTGGATCCCAAAACTGGTGCTGTTGTCGGCTCTGATGTACCATCTGTAAAATGGGTCGTGTTACAGACACGTCTGCAATCTGCTGACGCATGTTTTACGATAGAAAATGTTTATACCACGGAGAATATGAAGTTACCAGAAGTAGACCCAGATGACACGGGTGCTATTATTCTTTCATCCGGGAGTACAGGATTACCAAAGGCTGTACAATATAGTCATCATCGTATTATTGACTATGTATATAATCTACTGCATGCAGGTGGCTGGGATGGTAAAGAAGATGGACAGTTTTCAATGTACAATGATCGGCCATTTTATTGGATAGGGGGATATCCGAGTGTAGCTCTTGTAAGAGGAGGAAAACTTATAACCCAGCAGAATACTCTTCTATTCCCAAGTATTGCAAAGGCTATGGAATACACCTCAAGTATTATAGAGGAAGCAAGGCCCAAAATCGCCGTTATTGTCGTTCCTTTCCTTATGGAGCTACTGATGACAGAAGATGTTTCTTGGAAAATTCCAACAGTTTTCACGGGAGGTCAGCCTGTCCCGGTCTCTTGCTTATCAGCCATCGGGAAAAGATGCGACGCCCTTTTAGTTCTGTACGGCTCAACAGAAACTAGTTTTACAGCTGGAAGGCTGTAAACCTCGCCTAATGACAAATGCATTGGTCTACCGCCGTTACCTGGGGTGGAAATAAAAATTGTAGGGAAGAACGGAATGATGGTTCCCCTTGGAACAAAGGGAGAAGTGCTTACGCGCAGTTGTTTACCATTCCAAGGTTACATTAATGAAGTCGAAAAAACCGCGGCTGTTATTACTCCTGTTGGCTGGTATAAAACAGATGATTTCGGACAAATTAATTCTTCTGGTTACCTTGAAGTATTTGGCAGAGTGTCTGACGTAATGGAAATCTCTGGAGCTAAGGTTCTGCCATCCTTTCTCGAAGGAATTATTAAAAGGAATCTCAGTGTTAAGGAAGTGGTAGTCTTCTCCATAAAAGACGAAGTACACGCTGACGACATTCCTTGTGCAGCTGTCGTTAAGAAGGATGGGATGACCTTGACTGAAGAATCTCTCAAAGATTTTATCAAACAAGAGCTCAATGTTTCTGAGGAAGCTGTTTTCATGGAATATATTTATGTACCAAAGTACATCGTGTTCCACGATAAGCTACCGAAAACTTCAACTGGTAAAAGCGATAGGAAGATGACAAAGAGCGTTTCTTTACCATTCATCAAACAAGATTAAATAAAACGTAAACGAGATCTAAAACAAAATGTTAGTAACTATGAATGGCCAATGCACCAGACTTTTAAAGACGCTTACTAAGATGATGCAGTAAAACTTCACTATTACCCACATGCGCATATGGTATTATTTCTCCAAGATGAATCAATACGAACGAGCATGGTATTATGAATATTAGACAGCGAGAGGCTACTAACAAATAAGTTGATGTTACAGTGTTTTCAACAACCTCTCTGCAATTAGTACTTCGAAAGATCTACGGTCTTTATAATGTGAATAAGACTGGATATTATTTTTTCGACATATCTCGTACTTAATGCCACGTGTTAGTTTGTATGCTTTTATATAGCTTCTAGTAAGAAGTATTTAATACAAATATCATTTTTAGCTCACCTGAGCCGAAGGCTCAAGTGAGCTTTTCTGATCACATTTTGTCCGTCGTCCGTCCGTCCGTCTGTCTGTCCGTCTGTAAACTTTTCACATTTTCGACTTCTTCTCAAGAACCACTGGGCCAATTTTGACCAAACTTGGTACAAAGCATTCTTGGGTAATGGGAAATTTAAATTGTGAAAATAAAGGGCCAAGTCCCCTCACAAGGGGAGATAATCAAGAAAAGACAAAAATAGGGTGGGGTCATTAAAAAATCTTCTTCTCAAGAACAACTGAGCTAAAAAAGCTGACACTTATGTGGAAGCATTCTGGGGTAGTGTAGATTCTAAATTGTTAAAATCATGACCCCCGGGGATAGAGCGGGGCCACAATGGGAAATCAAAGTTTTACATAGAAATATATAGGAAAAATCTTTGAAAATCTTCTTCTCAAGAACCACTGGGCCAGAAAAGCTGAAACTTATGTGGAAGCATTCTTAGGTAGTGCAAATTCTAAATTGTTAAAATCATGACCCCCGGGGGTAGGGCGGGGCCACAATGGGGAATCAAAGTTTTAAATAGAAATATATAGGAAAAATCTTTGAAAATCTTCTTCTCAAGAACCACTGGGCTAGAAAAGCTGAAACTTATGTGGAAGCATCACGGGGTAGTGTAGATTTTAAATTGTTAACATCATGACCCCCGGGGATAGGGCGGGGCCATAACGAGGAATCAAAGTTTTACATAGAAATAAATTGGAAAAATCTTTTAAAATCTTCTTCTCAAGAACCACTGGGCCAGAAAAGCTGAAACTTATATGGAAGCATCCTTGGGTAGTGTAGATTCTAAATTGTAAAAATCATGACCCCCGGGGATAGGGTGGGGCCACAATGGGGAATCAAAGTTTTTCTTAGAAATATACTGGAAAAATCTTTAAAAATTTTCTTCTCAAGAACGACTGGGCCAGAAAAGCTGAATCTTATATGGAAGCATCCTTGGGTAGTGTAGATGCTAAATTTTTAAAATCATGACCCCCGGGGGTTGGGCGTGGGGAATCAAAGTTTTACAAGGAAATATATAGGAAAAATCTTTAAAAATCTTCTTCTCAAGAACCACTGGGCAAGAAAAGCTGAAACTTATGTGGAAGCATCCTGGGGTAGTGCAGATTCTAAATAATTCAAATCATGACCCCCGGAGGTAGGGTGGGGCCTCAATGGGGATAAAAGTTTTACATAAAGATATATGGGAAAAATCTTTGAAAATCTTCTACTCAAGAACTACTGGGCCAGAAAAGCTGAAACTTATGTGGAAGCATCCCGGGGTAGTGTAGATTCTAAATTGTTAAAGTCATGACCCCCGGGAGTTGGGCGGGGCCATAATGGGGGATAAAAATTTTACATTGCAATATATAGGAAAAATCTTCTTCTCAAGAACCACTGGGCCAGAAAAGCAGAAAATTATGTGGAAGCATCCTGGGATAGTGTAGATTCTAAATTGTTCTAATCATGACCCCCGGGGGTAGGACGTGACACACTGTGGAATCATTTTTTACAATGTTGAATCAAAGCATCCTATGGTATTGTAGATTTCAAATAATTATTGTTTAAATTATGGTCAGTTGGGTAGGGTAGGGTCACAATATGTATTACAAGGGGGAAATCTGGGAAAGAACAGAATGTTAAAGCTTCTCAGGTGAGCGATGTGGCCCATGGGCCTCTTGTTATAGTTATAAATTCATAGTTGGCAAAAGTTTTTAAATAACCGTTTTTGAATTCATTTATTCACGAATCTAGTTTCTTTTACATACCTGTCACTTTTGTCTACAGTTTTCAATACCATTAATATAATTATTTAAACTCATTATCAGTCAATTTATCTTAAAAAAAAGTTTCTTGTTTTTGTAATTGGATAATATTTCATCCACTTTTTTTACTAACTTTCTGCATAATTGTTTTTATAGATTAGCACGCATAATTAAAGCATTTTAATATTACTGGTTTCATATTTTTTGTCTGTGTTTTCAAAGGTTCTTGATTTCCTTAAATACAATGAAGGATATGGAGATAAAGGAGAGTATAAACCATAAAACAATACAAAATAGGAGCAGAGCAAACACGGACCTTCAAAACATCAGAGGTGGGATCAGGTACCATGGAGGAGTGAGCATCCGCTGCTGACCGGTCACATCCGCTGTGTAATCCTTGTTATAATTTGGAAATAACGGGAAAATCTGTCGTCAATTCAGTGTATAAATAGTGGACTACCAATTAGTATGAAAAACTTCAGTCAGCATTTCGTAAGTTGTTTGATCGATACAATGATATTGTCAGCAAATAAAATTTATTATTGAGTCAAATTGTGACTACTGTTTTTCATGCTAGTTGATATTGACAAGGGCATTGTACAAATAAATTCTTACAAAGACGCACAGCGGTTTTGGTGTTCTACCAAGTCCTTTTCTTTAGTCTTCACAAAATATTTACAGCAGTAAAGGAGACACTTAAGGGGGCCGACTATAGTTTTATTGTGTGAAAACTACAATAGCGAATATTTTCATTTTTATACCATATTTAGCTTATATTAATTGTTGTGTACATGCAAAGTTTGGGAGAAATCTACCGTCAAGGTAATTTTGAGGGACCGTCTCAAAATACAGGTACATTTACTATAGGATTATATGGGAAAATGCCAATTTTTAGCACTTTAAAGCAAATTATACAAATACTACAATAGACATTTTGTTCAAACTATAATATTTGATGAGTAATACTTTATTATACAATATATGTAAGAAACACAAAATTCTACCGTCTTGTTACCAGAGGGGGCATCTCAAAATGCTAAAAATTAGCAAATTTTACTATTTTTATAGAGTATTACTAAATATGACGTACACAATGGATTCACATGAAAACATAATAACAATACTGGAGATATTCTCAAATTTCTATGTTTTAAATTTGAAGAGCGTATGTCTATAATTACTTTTTCTTTAATTATAATATTTTTATTACCCCTTTCTTTAAGAACTACAGATTATCATAACGTCAAAAATGCACTGCAAGGACGTCAACCTACCTATCAATTGCAAAATCGGTTAAAAAATCAGTCATATCAAATTGTAATTACATTTTTATACCTATAATTTCTTAATTTTGTTTGATTTTAATAATTAAGCGAAAAAAGTTGCATTAAAACAGTAAATACGCTTCATGTTACTATGGTGCGCGAAATATTGCGCAATGGAAACTATAGTCAGCCCCTTAAGGGATACTATTTTACAGTATATTCGAGAAGTGTTGTGAATCAGTTATGGATGCTTAAGGGGGATGTACAAGCCATATTGGATCTAGTCTGGTGTGAAATAAGAAATACCAAGAATGCGCTTAATACTCTACTACACTAACCCAAAGTTACTCAAAGTGCTAATGCACTAATTACCTACTGTAAGAGACCAAAATTAGTAAATAATTAAGTTTATTTTGTTTAAATTAGGAGGAAATTAATCATGTTAGAACTGCGCAGCTACAGCATTCACGAGATGAAAAATGCATTGAAAATGGTGTTAGTTTGATTCATTGATAATATGGCTACAACCATTTGTTTCGCTTTTTTCTTGTCATTATCCATAATTCTTGAAAATTTGATTTTTCATATGGGTGTCTTCCTGAGGCCATGTGTTTATTTCGTCCGCCATTCCTCTGTCACACAGAGTTCGAATAACATTGATTTTAGAATAAATGCGACCATAATAACATCAAGACAAGAAATTACTAAGTAATAATCATTAGGTTATATTACTTACTACTTTTATTTGTTGCATTGCATCGTCTGATTAATGAAAAAAAGCTATTTTAACCCCACTTCAGCAAATCGGGAAAAACTGTTCTGTTTACAGCTCGAGTTTCCTCGATAATATCATTCCACTGAGCACGTGGTTGGCATGTGCATATATCTGCTGTGGATAGATGCGTTTATTACCATGATTATATTTAATTTTTCATGGAACAAGTCTTGATGATTTGTTGGTTTCTTTAAAACTCAAGAAAAAAGATAAAACATGTCCTAAACATATGTGATTACGGCGGGTCTTTTTTCTGTGGCGATAGAAGTTATTTTCAAATGGGGCACTGCAAGGAGGATGCTTAGCATTTAATTTGAAAATGTTAAACAATATGCGGTGCATGAAAAACAAATTGTAATTACATGTCTTACATTCGAAAAGTTGGTACATGTGTCTATTTTGTTTAGCAGTTAGATAGAAAAAATAGGCAGTTATAGGATTTCCTTCAGGCACCTCACATAAATAGCTAGATTGTTTGCAATGAACCACACATTGTATGGAGTAATGTTTGGACATAAAAACGCATCATGTCTCATTATGTTGACAACATTGTAAGCTCTCGCTCAATGAACATACGAAGCTTGATAAAATATATTGAGCTGTTTCTTTGAAATTTAGAAGCAAGCACAATGTTTGCAAAGAAAAGTCCATTGCATATGCTATGTCTATCATGCAAAAAAATGAGAGGCTATACCCTACCCCCTCCCCCCAAAAAAATCCTATGTTTGTTTTTCAAAATAGTGCCAAAGATTCAAAAATTTTGCATTACTAAGTATATGATGGAACATGTACTAGCCTTATAAGACAATTTGCTATAAAAATATTTGGTTGCCCTCTCTCCCGATCTACTGCCTAGAAATGGCCCGACTCAATTTTTTTTTACATCCCATTACATGTTTTTTTTTTTTTTCCGTCAACGAATATGTTTAAAATTTTAGGAATTTTTTTCTCACCTATAAATACGGACCCAATAATTTTTCCCTGAGTTGGGAGGACCACCAAACGTCATTTTAAAGATGGTATAAAATATTTATTAATGTTGATTTTTTTTCTTTACTCTGTAAAATTGTAATTTTGACAAAAAGGGCAAATAGAAAAAGTTTTTTTTATTCATTAAATCTCCTAACCCACTCTGAATGATTTCATTCCTTTTAAAATGTTGCTCCGCTAAAATCAAAATTGTAAATGTTTATTTGACAGAGTATACGAGGGTAGATCAAAAAGTAAACGATATATCTTAGGTATTTGATAGTTACTGTAAAAGTATTACATTTGGCTGTGTATTCTTTTAAGCGCCTTTCGCGGAAAGCAGCCTCCGCTAAATCAAGTACATCGCTAAATGCTTTGTGTATAAAGGTTTATGTAACGCACATTCAAAAAGTGCTAAATTAAATCTACGCCAACTTGTTGATAATTCAATTTTCCGCCAAATATCGTACACGCCAAATATAATACATTTACAGTATATTATTGTTGAAATATTCAAGTATTTTTCAAAGTGTAAATTGGAGGTCTTTGATTTTCAAAGTGTAAATTGGAGGTCTTTGATAGCATATTGCTTAATTAAAAACACATATCCCTTTTCAAACTTGCTAATATATCACTGGGCAATATAACAAGTATCATATTTAACCATCTGCCTTCCTTCACTAAAACGATCTATCCAATCATTGATTGAATTTGTAGGAAGCCATTTGTCTTAATAAACTATGAACAAATTCTTATATGCTACTTCAAAGGCATTTTTAAGATATACCATAAATATTTTAGTCGTTTGTTAAACGAGTTCAACTGAGGCAACCATTTTTCGTCACAAGTACCTGCATAATGACGTCATTATGAGCAAAACTTTATTCAGCATATGCTATTTTATAGAACTTGTGTTTGGCTATGTGTGCACCAAATTTGTTTCTAATCTGAATTGTGGTTTTGTAGATATAGAGATAGTTCGCGAACTTTGTGATCACCCCTCGTACTAGTAGGTACTAAATCAAGGTCATTCATATCGATTTTATGTGTTTAATTTCTTTGTGTTTCATTGGTGATAATTAAAATTTTGATATATATTATAAGTTATCTGTGGCAAACTTCTTAACTTTGATGGTGCTCATTTTTCCTTACCTGGAATCAAAGAGTTTAAGATTTTTTTCTTTGATATCAATAAGTACATTATTTAACAACTGTTCGATAATAATACTAAATAAATTACTTCAAGCCATACTATAACACATTTCCTCTTTTAAAAGTGTTCATACTATTTGAAATATTTTGCAACTGTAATTCTCTTCTACATTTAAAGATTGTTATGTCCCTCCATATTAAGAAGAGGTCTGGAAAACAAAATTCTGTGCTAAAAATAGACCACGTGCTGCTATCAATGAACTACTTTCATGGTTCTTTACACTCTTGTTGAAGACAACGATACCTTGTTTTGAACTTGAAATTATCATTTAAAAGTGCAAAATTTAGACATTTTCTCAACAAATGGTTGTAGAGAGAAGATTAATGCACAGTTTGCGTATTTTTTTGGATTTTTTAAGGCTCTGCTGAATTCTGTAGCTGCGCAGTTCTAAGGAGCATATCAAAAGCATTTTTCTGCAAAAGTATAGATTATATATGCAAAACATGCATTCAGTTATGCATATTTATTGTATCTTTATCATAAAGACTTACAACTTGATCAAAATATAATGTATTTTAGCCATTTGAAGAAATGTTTACATTTTGTTCTCTCTGCACTAAAGGTGGCCGTACATCTCCCTTGTTTGAATTCACAAATTTTACCAAAATCAATAACATCAACACGTACGACTTTTAAACACTTTATTATGAAATTAATCATTCCCCACAATGTTTAAGTAAAAGTTCGGGCCCTTCGACGTCCCACACAGGTTAGTTTTCAATAAAACCTCTCTTTAATCTCTTTCAAATGACACCAAGATCACCGACCTTGAGACCTTGACTGTGATCTATATACTTCATATGCATACTCCACTAATTAAGTTCTTTCAAATTAATGATACCGAGGTCAATGACCTTGTGACCTTGACTGACCAATATTCTCAAAATCGCTTTTTCGAACTTTGTTGCCACCGAATGCATAGTATTTCACAAAATCAATTTGTTATTCTTGAAAATAATCGTTTTAGTCCCCGGTTGTTTCGCACTAAGAATGAGAATGCAATATTCTAAATATATTCCATGTCTCCGATACACCATCACAATTTTATGCGCCAGGATCGATAGATTGGAGGCATACTTTGTTTTTTTTTTGTCTTGACTGTCTGTTCGTCTGTTTGTCTGTCTGTTGTCAACGTTAACCTTCACCATAACTGTTGAAATGTGAGAGGTAGAAACTTCATATTTGGTATGCATACTCCACTAATTAAGCATTTTTAAATGTCACCAAGGTCAATGATCTTGTGATATTGCCTGTGACCCATATGCTAAAAATAGCTGTTTTCGAACTTTAGCTATAAGTTTTGAACCATGGGAGACAGAGACTTCATATTTGGCATGCATACTCCACTAATTATGCATTTTTATGAGACACCAAGGTCAATGAGCTTGTGACCTTGACTGTGACCTATATGCTAAAAATTGCTTCTTCGAACTTTGTTGCCACCGGGCGCATAGTGTTTCACAAACACATTGTTTATTATTCTTTAGGATGATACTATCCATAAACCCTATACATGCACTTAAAGTAAATTAATGGTATTCTAATATATATATTTTTTGTAAGTGCTAATTCTTATGGGAAATTGGGAACCACACTATGAAGGCGAAGAAGGGGGCTACGGATAAAATTGTCCATTCCAATCAATTATTTATGATTCACATCAGAAGTGTTACCTTTCATAGAGGGCTATCTTTTTGATTTCTTTATTTTTTGTATTTATGAAGTAAAATGTGCTTCAATTTAGTTCTGGTATCTGACTGATCGTTGTATACCTGATCCAAGCTCTGATGTTTCCGAGGCCAGTGATTGCTATGCTCCAAATGCATTATTTAAAGGACTTCTGATCTTGAATTCTTTTCTTTATATCCATATATTTCATGTATAGTCGATTATTTAGTATACTACATAGTATACTACCTTGTAATTTTACATATTGAAGTATACGTACTCACAAATACTTTATCTAGCGCCAAAATCAATGCATGACTTCCGCATTGATGGATTGTATCTTTAAAAGGAAACAATCGCAACTATGTGTAATGGCTACGCTTTCTGAACGTTTATACAAAGAAAAAGATTATCATGGAAATGAGTAGTTCCACTGATTTTCTAGAAAGCACAACAACATCACTGTGTGGAGGTAAGAAGACTTAATGTACCTTGTGTAATACTTTTTACGTAAGGTTATTGTCATAGGCGTCGGAAAAAGGGGGAAGGGGGTATGGCTTAGCAAAGATAAATGTAATGCAGGCATCGAAAATTAGAGGTTTGCCCCCTCCCCAAGCGTTTTTAATGTGAAATTACTTTAGTATCCCTGCAATATAATTTTTGTGGGTTGTTGTGCTGCTCCTTAAAGAATATCTTATTAAAGCATTTCTAATTTGCCTACAATGAGGTAAAATTTTGACCAAGTGTATGAAGAAAATAATGGCAAACAACCTATTACGAAAAACGACTTTTTATTATATATTTCATCTCATTCCTCACTTTTCATTTTATCATATCTCCATTGATTTTATTTGCAAATTATCTGCATTTATTTATTTTTAGTGATAAACACTTTATGGAAGAAAATAGGTATGAAAGCTAAAATTTGTACCACAATGTAGCCTCTATGTAAAATAATCGACGGTCAGAAACCTATCCAGAGGTCCATAAAAGAGATTGAAAGACATGAATATGATGGAACCTAAGATCAAAAGAGTCTCGGGTTGTAAATGTTTTCTTACAATAAAATTTCATTATATTTAATTCAGGAACTGAGCCACCTTCTGAAGATGAGAATACGCTGGTAGTGTTCTTGGTCATATCCTCTATTCTAGTTCTTATTTCTGGGGCTCTGTTACTTCACAAGTAAGTATCATTGGATACAGTCTCAAATGAGATTCAAATCTAGCACTTTCAGAAAAGCGCAAATCAGATCTTCACTGTTGAAAATATATTTACAGTATTGGCGAAGTGTCAAAAATTTTATAACATCTCAACTGTAATCTTATCAATTCTTATATATGGAACTGATATACTTCAGTTTGATTTGAAATTGAAACAACAAAATTATAACTTCTCTTTCGTAATTTCTTCTTATTTAAAAAAGTGCATTGGTAAGAATATTTTCATATTACTTTGACTTTGGATATGATTGTCAAAATGCTTCGTATCATCACTTTTCACTTTGTGTACAGATTATGGAGTCTGAGAGTGTTAAGGAAAGGCGAGATAGAAATGGTTGTAACGTATGCTTCTGCAGAGGAGGGTTCCATCATTGATTTACTCCCGGAAAATCTTAGGAATGGAAACGTTATCTATGAGGAAGAATTGGGCGATAATGACGTAGAGGAAGAGGAGAATATAACTGTAGAGTATTCGAACCTCCAATCAATGAGGATTTCTGTAGAGGAATTCATACGGGGCTTTCCAGAGAAGAAATCAAACCATTCCTTGGAAAAGGAGTTTAAAGTAAACGAAAACATTATTTTTAACATTATTTTACCCACAGTAAAAGGTTTCTTTAAAATATTTTGGCATATAAATTCAAAACTGTTGAAATTATATTATATTTTTTTTTCAAATGCTCCGTGTTAAAATTTATTGAAAGGATTTGCCTGACGGTTTATTGGAACACTACTCAGAGGCTTTGAAACTTGTCAACAGGAGGAAAAATAGATATAAAACCATCTACCCTTGTAAGCATTCGTCCATACATTCTATCAAAGAGTCGTAACTCAACGAAATGTTTATTATAAATCTCGAATATTCTGTAACGACTAACAAATGTTTGTTTTTTTTGTTACAGACGATCACAGCCGAGTGGTACTGGACAGAACGGACGACCCAGAGAAATCCGATTATATCAACGCTTCCTACATAGCTGTAGGCTTTTCTGAAAACCACTTATACATGTTTATTACAGGGAAGGATTAAATTTATAAATAACTTGTTTAATTGACTTTTGAACTATAGAGAAATAATTAATTATTGAAAATGTTATTTCCGATATGTAGAGAAGAGCTTGCTTTTAATTTATATTTTTAAATTTTCGTTTCCGTTGAGATAAAGTCAATTTCAAACAAATACGAAAAAGGACATTTTTAATTATACAAATTGTCAAATTCGTGAAGTCGAAATAGTTTCAATTACTATTCATACTATGCATTATTACAGTTATCCACAAGGTTAGATATACATGCATCTAAATCAATATTGCTCGATTAAAACAAGATGAAAATTATTATGAAATATTAATCTATTATAAACAAGGGATACAAGAAAGAAAAGGCCTACATCGCAGCACAAGGTAGTATCTTCCCTTAAAATAAACTTCTTTCAAAAATTACATACGAGTACATCTAAAATGTAAAATAGTCTTGCACGGATAGAGTGACATTTCATTCTTAGAAAAGTACTCAGTAAATCAATAACATACCTGTTTTAAATATCTATAGGCCCCTTTACAATGGAAACTATAGAGGATTTCTGGACGCTCATCTGGCAAACCGATTGTACTAGGATCGTAATGTTAACAAACTTATATGAGGGAGAAAAGGTACTTATGTCATGTGTTCGATATGATGCTTTTTAAAGAGAAAAAATACAGAGAAAACCCCATTTTATAACTGGCTTTCTATTTGCAAGTTATATTTAATAATAAAGATCCTTTTGGTATGTAGCCTTTCTATTTGGTTTTTTTTTTTTTTGGTCTGATAATTTTCAGATGAAGTGTCTGAGGTATTGGACAGAGGACACAGAAACAGAAATAGACATCGGGCCTTATCACATCAAACTGGACACTCTGGATGAATATGACCGCTATACTATAAGATATCTTATTGTCTCTAAAGATGTAGGTGACACATCATTTCCTGCCTTTTCAAAAGTCAAAATCATTATATATTTCTTAGCTTTCTATAAAGTCCACAATCGATGTAAGTTATCCTAATAAAGACCAAAAAGCAAAGGCACAATATTTATACCTTATATATCTTCAACAATTTTTTTGACCATCATTGAATAATATGAAACATTTGTATTTTTACCCATTAATAAGTTTGATAGAATATTTAAAATTTATTTGCATATGAAACATTTATCTGTGATTTAGAATGACGAGGTGAAGCGAGTGACCCAGTTCCATTTCACGACATGGTCTGATAATTCCGTTCCGGAGGACTTGGCCTCTCTAATTTGTTTCCGGAACTTGGTGCGAAATGGACTGACAACATCTGATGGTCCTATTGTTGTTCATTGCAGGTACAACAGAAATTTTTTTTACAAAGAATACTTTAAATAAAAATATCTTTAGAAAAATAAATTTAGGAGAAAACTCAAACACTTTTAATTTTGCTTTTAAACATACCTGAACTTGTATCTAAAAATGTAAGGTTAAATAAATCAATATATAAATGTTTACTTTGTTTGAACATGTTGAACTCAACATCATTTATTGTTGAATGAAGCATACAATTTAATTTTGATCAATATTTTGAAGATAATTTAGTTCTATTTAGAAAATTAATAAATTTATTCAATAACTGTATCATTTCTAGCTCTGATTGGCTAAGATCCAATATTGCAAAAACCATACTAAGTTATTTTAATCTGCATCGAACCTTTCATATCAACAGAAAAAATCTCCAAAATTAGATATATTGATATAATCAGTTATGAAAATTTATTTGACGATTACCCTACACTTTCAGGTGAACAGAACATTTTTTTCAATCTAAAGGTCAATGAATAGTGTACTTCTCGGGTGGTTTTAAATTCATCATCGCATAACCTAAAAAAGCGACAATAATTGTATAATATCCTTTGTATGGCATGGTAAGAAACTTTATTTTCCAGCGCTGGGATTGGGCGTACTGGGACCTTTATAGCGCTGGACTACATGTTAGACGAGGGGACTGTGGATAATTATGTCGACGTCAAGTCCTACGTCGCCTCCCTCCGCCAGCAAAGAGCAAAGTGTGTTCAAACATATGTAAGTATACGTTAAATGTGATGTTCTCCACACTTTCTCCTTCATATCACCTTTTCCCCGACTTTAATTTAAAACGAAGAATTATCGGAGAATCATTGTTTTTTCTTTATAGGAGCAGTACGTTTTTCTTCATGAAGCGCTGATTGAAGGACTGCAAAATTCACGACAAAGCTGTTTATCAATATTGTGAAAGAGCACAAACATAAAACACCCATTTAGAAATAAAGTTTCAATAAAAAACAATTTTTAAATACATATCAAACTGTAACGACGAAATTTACTCCAGTATAAAAATGACCGGGAGTCATTTTTCCGACGTGGAAGATGATATCATGGCCTTAGAAATATGTAAATACAGTAGAACTTGGTAACGTTAAATCTAAATAAAATGCTTTTTGATATATATCATAGACAGCTGTTTTTTTTTCTATTTAAAAAAGGGATATTTATTTTCACATCTTGTGATTGGTCTTTTAAAAAATTACTTCGTTGAAAGTCTCTCTGCTTGTACATGCAAGTACTTTGAAGTTGATGTTGAAAATTTGTTGGAGTTCCTAATTGAAAAGTTGACGTTTATTCAGTCGCCGGAGACCAAGTATTCTAATGAACTGTTGAAACTCTGATGGGCAATAACTGTGCTCCTTTATTGAAAGACCTGAGTTTATATTCCCATAAAGCAGTATTTGTTAAAAACATGAGAAGAAAACTTTGCAGTGGCTTTCAACTCGACATACAGATATATCGACGACGTTTTATAAACTAACAATAGAATTTTACGTTCATATGAGGGCTGTTCAATAATGTCATCGTGCTCGGAAAAAAACAAAGACGCATTTAAATGATTTAGTCTTAATGATTTCACTTAAATATTCTCTTTTAATTAAAACACATGTCCGTAACAATCTTTTTCATTTTCTGATTGTTTTTAGAAAACATTTTTGAGTATGGCCCTTCGAATACTGGAATATGGCAGATCCTGTGATTTCCTGGACTTATTTCTTCTTTCTGAAAGGTATTTGTTCAAGTTTGGGAAACAAAACAAGTCAAAGGTTGAAAGATCTGGCGAATGTTCTTGGTGTGACAAAACATTTACTTTCTGTTTATGAAATATCTCCTTTACTCTTCATGGCCTGTGGGTTTGGACTCTGTCGTGAAGAAATTTTATGTAGTGGATTTCTGATTCTGGTTCCTTCCTCTTATACACCTTTCAATTTTTTGTAAAAAATTTGCTTTTTACACTCCTCCAGAAATTGAACTGTCTCCCAGAAAAAGAATTTTAACAAAACCACTAATTTTAAGGAAAAAAGCATATAAAACTATGTTTTTGTGCTCTTGCAATTCTTTGTTCTTTTCAGGCCTTTGCTGTTTTGTCAAGCGCATCTTATTGTAAATTCGTTTAGAGGTTTTATAGCAATGAATTCAAGTTTCATCTTCTTTTTTAATTTCAGACAAACGTGAATAAGAACAATTTTTGATTTTTTAAAATAACTATTCAGATAATCAATCTTACACGCTCTTATTGTCACTTGTTTTCAAAACAAAGGATGGCCTTTGACATGTTTGAATATTAAGTTATTTTTACTGTCAAATGTTTATTTAAAACATTGTGAACTACCTCTCCCCCATCCCCCAAGTGATGCCTATCAAATTTTCTTTGTGTCTTAAAGTCAATCAAACATAATCAGTTATAATTTGTTGAATTTTCGCAAACAGTACATTGGTTGTTGTAAGTCCTTTCGCCAAGGACGGTACCCATTTTTAGATGTCCATTATATCATTTTTAGCCGGGCTTATTGCTCAAAGAGCAATTGCCGGCTTATGTCATCCTGTTCAAGGCAGGAAGTCAACCCCATAGTCGCCATTTTAAAGTTACGGGCAAAAATATAGTTCTAACTCTCAACCGCTTTAATACAAACGCTAAATAAAGCAACAAAAATAAAACAAAGTTTTATCTATGTATATAAACATTAGTAGTAATGACTTTGAAAACTTCAGTCCTAAGTCAAAGAACATAGTTCAATAGCGTAAGGATTTCTGATAATCACTGTTATCGCAGTTCTCTACACATACGAGGTAAAGCAGGAAAGGGAACCAGACTGGCCTGTTTGTTTACATTCAGCTGCGGTACCAGATTATTTCTGATTCTGACAAAATCGGACCGTAGTATTAGGATTGAAAAACTCACTGTCAGTGTCTTATGATTTATATTGATAGTTTTGAAATAATCTTTCATCAGAATATAAACGTGATTCATGTAAGAAATTCATTCTACTCTGTAAATGAGCCCTTCTCTCTGTACTTCTGAGTACTTTGATTCTTCATTGGAATCAACCTGCTAATATGTGTATAAAACAGACATTGCTTGCAGTAAATTTGACATATTTCAGTTAATATTTCTTTGGATTCTTAACAAGTTTTACAGCAACTTTAATGAAAAGTTTAATTTCACTCTAGTTTACTGATTCTTCACCACTCATTTTTAATGCAGGGTCTCGAATAGCCCTTGATTTCCAGCTTCCCACAATGAAACAATGTAATGAAAAGTGGTTACATAAACTGTTAAAATATCATAATAGATTCAATAATGAAAGAAAGTCAAGCTCAATGTCATATGATTTCTATGTTGTCTTGAACTGCACTCCTATGTCGACTCCATTTTCGAGCGAACTTGAAATAAAGACAAAACAGAGTCTGCCATATTTGCTTCAGTTTTCTCTGTTTTAGAGGCTTTATGTGAAATAGACTAATGAAACAACCTAATTATAAAACAATTGAGATGACTTTTAATCGTCAACTTTATTTTCTTATTTATCAATTTTATTCCATCATCACCTATATATGGTTTTATGTCTCCCAACTTATTCGCTACTAAGGAGCAAGTTCCGAGTACTAATTTTTTAATCGAGGCAGCTGTCCACACGCACTAAATTCAACAGTTGTCATAGTGACCTTATTAGCCAATTTAACATATCACTGAGTCGTATTTTGACTTCTTTGTTCGTAAAAAATTGTTCGGCCTTTGCTTAGTACTCAATTTTCTGTATATTTTTAGCTTAAACGATGCATTAGATCACAAACTTTCCTTCGTTACTGTAAAACTATTCTACTATCACCTTAATAAGGAGTTTTAAAGAGTCATTCTCTGTAAGAATCAAAGAATTTAGAAAAAAGTTGGAAATGGTACATCACAGATTTTGCTGATTTTTTGCATGCAATGTAGAAACACCATGTATGGAACATTTTTGGGGTTAATTTTTTATTTTGAGTCCCGGTTGCCATGGTAACCAAAACCACCATTTTGAGGCCAAAAATACACAGCAACCTACTGAAAGTATACAATCTTCATCATAAAATTCTATTTTCTGCGTTTTATTTACAGATTTAATTGTTGCCTACTCTGATAGAATATGTGTTGTAGTAACTACCACAACTGATGAAATTATTCAATAATTGGTCATAAAAGAGTTGTCTTTCAGTGAAAAGTGTGAATTTTTCAAATTTCAACAAATTTGAAAAAATGTCAATTTTAGGCATTTTCTAAGCGTAGTAGCAAGAAAACGCGGGCAATCCATAACAAACAACTACCATCACTGGAAAGGTCATTCCTTACTCATGAAAATATAAAATTTCTAGAGTGGTAATATTTCTTAAATTAAAATTAAACGAAAATGAAAATGGTTGCTATGGAGATTTTGGATTAATTTGTAGATTCAACATTCGGCTCCTTTTTGTACATTATAGCTTTAGAAAAAATCAAGAGTAAAACAAATCACACTACTAAACCTCATAATTTCAAAATAAAATGATAAAAATGCAAGTTCATAAATTAAACAAAAATAATGTGTTACTATAGCAACCAAAAAGTCAGGAAAAATCACTGTAGCTATTGGCGTTTTCATTATGCAGAATCTGTGGCCTCAGTGCATTATTTAATTTCTTCAAACAATAGATAACACTTATCATATTTGTTATTTCACTTATGTACATTAAAAAAAAAGAAGTAATAAATAAAAATTTAGGCGTCCCAAATCACGTTGCTATGGTAACAAAATAGTTTTTGAACACTTCCTATTAATGGTTGCTATCACAAATATTGTGATACTGAAAAGTATACAACGATATTATAAAAGCTTCATTCGTGATTTTTTTCTCTTTTTCAGTAAAATGAATTGAATTTAATTGTATTTTACTAAATATCAAAATAGTAATTCATAATCTATTTTAAAAATGGTTACTATGGCAGCCAATAGTTCAGGAAAATCCTTATCGTTGATATGTTTAATATACAAAATCTACTGCTTTATTGCCCGATAATATTTCTTCCTCAATGAAACAAATTCCACAAAACAATGTAAACCTTAGAGTGTCATTTCACTAACATGAAAATAGAAATTCATAATTTTATTTAAAAAAAAACAGT
Source organism: Saccostrea glomerata (assembly GCA_003671525.1). Taxonomy (NCBI): domain Eukaryota; kingdom Metazoa; phylum Mollusca; class Bivalvia; order Ostreida; family Ostreidae; genus Saccostrea; species Saccostrea glomerata. The sequence continues at coordinate 374,169 of PRKT01000193.1, forward strand.
TGTTATGGTAACCAAATAATTCAGGAATAATCCAAATAATTATTGATGTACCAGTATACAAAACTAATAAAACTGCCACCAGTGTTTGATTATACTTCAGTCTAATTTATTTACCGGGACGAAAAAAAAATGAACTCAAACTTAAACTGATCACATAGATCTGAATTACTGCAGCAGGATTTGTTTCCATGGAAACAATAAATACCTTCATAAAATCATGACCGATCTTTTGAAGGCAACTTGTTTTATTAATTGAAACATATATAGTTTATATACACGTTTTAACCTGTACATGCACTTCTTAGTTTAAGTAGGACAAGCACATAGTCAAGAGTGCCCCCCTCCTCGATTCAAATTGTTTTTTATGTTGTTCAGATATTTTGCTGTTCCTTTCGTAAGGAATTATTATACCACCGCTACGAAGGAGAGGGCGGTATACTGATTTACCTTTGTGTGTCAGTCCGTTTGTCTGTCTGTCTGCCTGTGTGTGTTTTTGTAGCAAGTGTTTGGTTGCAGTTTTCTCAGGAACTCGATCAGCTATTAATTGAAGATGCTTGAAATTTTAGCACAGTGTTTGCTAAGGCATGCCATATGCATGGTGGGTAACACTTGAGGTTAAATCTGATGTCAACTTCCTGTTTATCCGCGTCTCAGACACTGTCTGTCCGTACCATACATAAACAAGCATTCTGAGAGTATTGCATAAGCAATACATGTCCCCTACCGGATTCCCTTTTTCGAAACTGAGTTTTTCTTCAGGATGTCATTTAATAATATGCAAAAGTTATGTCCAAGGTAAAACTGCTTGATTTTGAGGCTGTGGATAAAATAATCCACATTTAGACGAAAATTCAACTCATTTTTCCAACGTCTTTTTCTTGCTTCTTATTTATGTCGACCATCGGAAGTTAGCGCAGCATGATCTCAATTAAAATAATGTGAAAAATTCAAAATACCATAATTATTCTGTCAAAAACCAATGAAGCGATGCGAAATTCAAAATTGAAACTTGATGTGTAACTCATCAAGATACAACCACATACCAAAATTCAGCTAAATAGATGCAAGCGTTTAGAAAAAAAAGTGCGGAAAACCAAGTGGGACAGACTGGCAGACAGACGGGGGCAGACAGACGAACGGACAGGTATACAGACGGACGGACAGACGCAGAGGAAACCTATAGTCCCCTCCGATTTCACCGGTAGGGGACTAAAACAATTCGTTGAAGTTTTCCCAGCAGAGATATGTGTCTTTCATACACATTAGGAATGACACTCAAAAAATTCAGAATGTATTTTAAAAATTTTGTGATTTTGTTCTTCCTCGTAAAGGCAAAGGGTTAAAATAAGTATAAGGGAATGTGCAATTATGCAGATGGAGAGCATATAATTACAAACCACCACTGCTCTTATTAGGTCCAAAACACTGTCCGTAGGGGCTATGCCCCTGGGAGTGAACTCCCTATAAGCTTTTGAAATTCATTAACAGAGAACCTCATTTTGACTCAAATTGAGAAAAATATAATTATCTGAAATAGTTTTCTGGAGGGGGAAGGAGGAGTTAAGTGAGGGGG
>PRKT01000193.1:377992-400557 GCA_003671525.1 Saccostrea glomerata
TGTTAAATACTTCACAAGTTGGATTAAAACCCCTGAAAATATCCAAAACACACAGTATTTACTCCTCAAAGTTGCTTTCTGCTGTGTACTTTTACTTTCATTTTCATCGATTAAAGCAAAAGATTTCCGAAAAGGGAAATAACTCTTGACAAAAATGTGTGTAAATTTAGAGATTTTTACAAACTTTACAATCAATTTATTTTCTTAAAGTAAATATTACCTCTCCAGTTTTTTCATATGTTCTTCATAATTGTATAAAGAGAAATTCAGAGCATCAGAATATTCCACCAGTGCCTGTGTTTTTCATGTACATTGTTATGTTCAACCCCTCTTTTTAAGGCAATTTTTTTATGTTATTTGGCATTTAACGGCAGGTCCAAAAAAATTTTTCAAGTTTTTTTGTATAGAAAATACAAATTACAAATTATTTCAAAGGAAAAAATAATAATAATCACCTTTATTTAATTAAATGTACATTAATGGGAAGAAATATCATTTTGGGTATTTACCACCTATGTACAAAAACAGGTAATCTGGTTGCCATGGAAACAAGACCAATTGATCACTTTTATTAATATTTTTGTAAATAGGGCTTATAATGTAATTATTTCACCAAGTTTCAGCAAAATCCGTGATTTTAAATTTCCAGCCCATTTTGATGCTTACAGAGAATGACTCTTAATGTCTCCCATCTTATGTGGCATTTTAATGCCGATTATGAGAACAATCAACTTTTAAACAGAGATGGGATATTGAAAATGAGTTGATGTATCAGAACGTTCAAGACCATTATTAATGAAAATCTATATTCCGAAAATTGATCTTTATAATAAATTTATGACCTTGATAATTGACGTCTTGCCCTCAAAATCAAGAGGGGGTCTTCTTTGGGCAAAAGGGAGCTGTGTAAGATTCCATTGCAAAACTCAAATGTTTCTCGAGTCATGGCACGAATACTAAAGTGTTACAGACGTACAGAAAGACAGACAGAGAGACCAAAATTAATATCCCTCACTTTCAGTGAAAGCGGGGAACAAAAGCATCTGTCAGCATTTGGCTTAGTGATAAATTGTATTTGCTGACAATGTCATTTTATCAACCAAAAGACTTACAAACTGACTAAGTCAATGCCCTTTAGTAGTCCGCGTGGCACAGTGTTTAGGTCATCTGCTCTAGAGTCAAGGGGTGGGAAAGGAGTTGATCCTTACGTCGCGGGTTCGAATCCCACTGTGGACCGTGGAGACCGGTCCTTCGGATGAGACCGTATAAACCGAGGTCTCGAGGTGCTTGCACGAAAATATCCCAAACTGCTCTATGGTCCTGAGTGCCGAGTTTAGGTCACAATTTGTAGCTCTCCACCGGCAAACGGTGGCGTCTCCATATGAGTGAAAAATTCTCGATAGGGAGGTTAAACAACACACAATCAATCAATGTCCTTCACTTAAATGATTCACAAACACAATCACTGAATATAAACATATTGAACGTTTTGAATGATTATAATATTTATGTTAGAAAAATATTTTTATAAAAAAAAATTGTTCATTACTTACACAAACCCAGTTGTTTGGTAATTTATGTAGAAATAATTATGGAAAATCATTTTCGCATAATTGCTAGGGTGCTGCTCAGTTTGACACAAGAAAACTCAAATAATTGTTGAGGAATTGATCATTTATTTAACAAATAAATGTCAAAGTATTATGCAAAGAAAATATATAAAACAAAAGTTTAAAATACAACAAACTAAAAGCACAATTCCATAATTCAATAAAGCGAGTTGTGGCTTGTTAAACATTACAAAAATGCTACAACCCTCAAAATAAGAATATAAAAATGTCATACAAACAGAATTGAGACTAGAATAAACCTAAAGTCATACGACATGTTAATTTGGCAATTTGGATCGTATACAAAATGTGTCAAAGAAGGGATATCTTCCGTCACCTATCAAATCCTTGGCTTCCTACAGTTTGATATGCCCCATCAAGGGTTCTGCATGAGCCGTTTTCCTATGTCGATCCCGACACAGTAAAATTTTCTCCGACACAGTAACGGTTCAAATTTTTTTGCGTGCGACACAGTAACAATTTTGCCGTCACAGTAAAGGCCGGTATACACGATGAGATTTGTATTATAAGATTTGTATTATAATACAAAATCTTACTGTGTATACACTCTTAATACAGTGTATCATAAGATTTTTCGAATCTTATAAGACTGTATTAAGAATAGAGCAGTGTTCTATTTCCTAATACAAGTCTTAACTCACCTTTCACTTTCAACCAATCAAATGTACTCACATTGAGGGTCATCCTATTTATATCATCACTAAATAAAGCACATGGTAAATAACAATGGCCAACTTTTCAAGTAAAGATGTCGAAAAACTCCTGGTTTTATGGGAGGAGGAAGAGGACCTCTGGAATATATCCTGCAGTTCCTACCACAAGAAAGATTGTAGAGGCAGAGCTGTTAGCAGAATCCAGGAAGCTCTGAATAAAGAGACGGGAAGAGAGTTTACAGGTTCTAATAATCTTTCTCAAACAAATTATGGAAACCTACTCATGATACTATTTAACCAATCTGCACCTTTTTATAATCAAGCGTTTTATTTTATTTCAAATACATTTATAAAACAATTGTGACTGTTAAAGATGATTTAATTCAATAATTTTGTTCGTTGCAAGAGCATGAAGATGAATGTAGTGTGCTAAATATATCATTCACTCAGCGGTTAAGTATCATCTTCAAAGAAAGCCTAATGAAGCAAAAAACGTTTCCTCTCAATAAGATGACTTAATTCCACGCAAACTCACACAAAAAGGAAATGTAATTAAAATAATTAATTAAAATAAAGTTGCACATGTGCCACACTGTGACTGGATATCTCATTTTTTTTTAAATTGGCCTAATTTCCCTTTTTTTAAAAAAAATTATGTTGTCTGTTTGCTATTGTTGTTTTTTTTAAATTATTGTTATTAATTATCATTTTCAATGCAAAATTCTTTATGACATAAAAATAGATATGGAACAGCATATTTATTTACAATCTTATAAGATGTGTATTAGCGTGTGTACAAGAATGTATTATAATACAAAAGTCTTATGATACTTGTATTATACTACAAATCTCATCGTGTATACCGGCCTTAAGATTTGTGATAATCAGAAAATCGAAATATATAATTCTCTCTATTTTATTAATCAAACAATTATACCGTCTTTCAATTCATAACATAGGCGCTTGGGTCAAGGATAATTTATTTTTGTCTATATGATTTATTGTCGAGGAAATTCAAACTATACTCGTGACATTTTTTTTCAGTGTGTAGTGTTAATATTTAGGTTTTGTAAACCTTACTGCTTCATATACACTAGAATGTCACTGAAACTCGATTTTATGCACGCTTTAAAAATGACATATCCCACTGTATACTAAAAAGAAACACAGTGGGATGTTATTTTTAAAGTGTGCATAAAATCGAATTTCCGAGACATTCTAGTGTATATGAAGCAGAAAGGTTTACAAAAAACGAAACACTGCATACTGAAAAAAAATGTTACGAGTATGGTCCGAATTTCCTCGACAATACATTATATAGAAAAAATACAGTATCTTTGACTAAAGCGCCTATGATTCTCAAAGGTATCTAGAGCATTTAACCAGGGCTTCGCCTTGCATAATCAAATTTCTCCTAGACCATAGCCGGACTTTTCGCATGAAGGAACAAAGACATAATTTTTTTTCACACTTCCATGTAACGGTTAATTGGTAGTTGCAATAAAAAATAATTGTGTTACTTAAAAAATAATTCTATAGATCCACGGCTCTAGAATTATGTTGGCACTGTAAATCATACACAACATCGCACCGAAAACATTTAATTGATGTAAATAAATTGTTTTAAATTTTCAAGGAACTCTTAAAAATATTTTACTATTCTGAAGTTTCTTTTCCTTTTCTCTTCTTTTTTTATGTTATTTAGTAATTCGATCCAAAAAACTGAAAAAAAATCACGGGAAAGAACAAGGTTCACTTTCGCCTTATTTGGCTCTGTTAATTTCTGAAAAACTGAAAATGCATAGTTTTAGTTAACAATGCATTAAAATATCACTTAGATCTTGGGTGACTGCGATCCTATAAAAATGACGTAATTTTCTGGCTCGTCAATGCATTATGACGTCACGAAATGCGTCAATTTCCTCATATTCCGAAAAAGTCTACAAAAACGGCCAATTTTTTAAAGTTATTTTTTGATATAGAGCGCAACCTCTAATCTGAAATATGCAACTAGTAAATGACAGAAATGTTTCTAAGGATTCATGGACATGTTTTATTTTTTAGATCAGAGGGTGCGCTCATATTAGTTTTCTTCACTGAAAGTACTCAAATACACCTGTTTACCTAAAAATTCAAGAACATTGCAATTTCATAAAGCCAGTTCTCCAAGACCTGGACTTTGAGGAGAATTTTTTTAATAGGATATGAAAGCACCAAGTCTCTATTTTATTTTAATACTTCAAATGAAAAATCAAGTGTTGATCAATAAATTGGTATATCTACAGGGCCATTTTATGCATAAAGTGAACCGACTTCTTTACTTACAAAAATGGTAAGTAGTATGATTGTATCGATCAGAATTTCCTCTGCTTTTCAGAACATGTGCTTTTACTTTTATCAATATGTACGACCATACCATTTATTTAGCGAATTAGTGATTTAGATAAAAGTGTGTGTATGTATTCTTTGGTAATCATAATGGATAGTACTTCAGTTGCGAATTTGATCGCGAAAATACCGCGAAATTTTAGTGCTTTGTGTACACTCTGCAACACAATAAAATTTCAAAGGATGGTGAACCCTGCCCATCCAATATATTTTCAAAAGCATAATCTTAGAAAAGAAGTGTGACCATTAATATAACAGGCACGTAGCATCGTTTTTGAAAGTGGGGATGTTAGGGAAAAAAGTGGGGGGCCAGGCATTAAAACATATAAAACATTATACCTTATATCAATGTAAAATTCGCTTTATAAAGAAGACAATAATTCTAAACACTGCATTCTTGTAGTTCATTAGTTCTATCAGCCGGTATCCCAGAGTTCTTCCATTTTCTGACGTATGGTTGTCTATCAAAAAATTTTAAGAAATTTATTTACTGTATAGGGGGAAAATAACTCGCGGTGTAAATATTCGCTATATTCACGGTGTTAACAAATCCGTGATTTCAAGAAACAGTGAATAAATTTTCAATAATCTCCATGTTTTATTTGGAAATTTGAGAATAGACTACGATAGGTTTAAATACATGTACAACAGTACATGGTCATTTCAGTAATTACGAGTAGTACTGTTATTCAATTAATTTTAATTATCACACTTTACTTTAATTCAAATCGACAGATAATAATTTGTGCTTGTTCAAAAGCTGGTTTAATAGACAACGCTACATGTTTCATCAATCAAAACACGTGGGCCATGGGTTTTGATAACCCGTGCATAACTAATGTTACCACGTGTATTTGTTACCTGCATTCTCATGCATATTAGTTCATGTAGTTATCGACATTTTGGTTTTAAAAAGTCATTCAAATAAATATCGAACTTATTGACGATTTGGAAGGATATTATTTCGTAGAACTACATAAACACATTTATTTCCGTCCAGTGGTTTTTCGCAGCTTGGTATTGAAGATCTTGGGTGCACATGCACTCATTGTAATAGCATATAGGAAAGTCATTTGACGTTAAGGGACTATTAATAACTGCATTTGTGTTAATTAATCATTGATATAATCTAACAATTTTATAATAACCTACCCTGTTGTTCGTAAAATAAAGACATAACGCTGATTAATGTCGTTTACATGTAGCTATGGTTTGGATTAAATGGAGACAAGGGAAGTAACTTTTATTACATACCAAAGTCCGCGAATTCAAGAAACCGCGATCGTGTCAGATGAGAGAAAAACGTGAAAATTACAACCCGTGAAATTAATCCCCTATACAGTATATTATTTTCTTATTGTCAATAAAAAATGAATTATTTGAATTCGTTATCATTTGTCTTAAATGATGATTGGTATAATTTAGGGAAAATTTTCACATGTGAAATTTAAAAGGGTTTTCACGTAGCATTGCAAATATATCCGTGAGTGTGTTTGTGAAAATACAATTTACTGATTGCTCTTGTTGTAAACGACGTATATTTATAAGAAAAAAATAGTTATTTAAATCCAATGTCATGTAAGAAAATAACGATCTAAATAAAGAGTTCACAACGAACTTTATGTATTTTTAAAGAAATGAAGACAAAATTTTGAACTCCTTTTTCTTTCAAACACATTTAGATAACAAATGGCATCGACATAAGAATTAGATTTTTTTCAATTCATATTTAAGCAAAAGGTCTCAAATGACTGAATACATATACCTTTCTTTCTTATTGCAAGGAACCCTCATACGGGCTTTGCAACACAACCTACAAAGAACTAGCTAATAAGTTTTCTTACATGCTTGAGTGCGAAAATAAAAAGATTTATTTAAATCTAAGGTATGGGAGTTTTTCTAAAAATCAATTTACCTACCAGGTTTTAAGAAGGAAATATGTCAGCAGAATAATAGATAGACAGGTAAGCAAGGTCGAAAGAACAATCTTTACTTCATCTATTCTCTCATGTATCTGATCTGTAGAAAGGTTGCTTTTAATCTCAATAAATAAGCAGAGGACATAAAACCTCAGAAATGTTCGAAATATACATCTTTATACGTAATAACTGTAATACAACATATTATATTTACCTTCTGAACAATTTTCTCCAAAATGACCGTCTTTACATGTCAGACACGTCCCGTTGCTTATGTCACAGGTTTCACAGTTAGGAAGACATTTATGCTGGCAAAATTGACCATGTCTTGAATCTTTACATCGGGTACATTCTTGATTCAAAATGTCACACTCGGTGCATGCTGAGGAACAGTTCTTACATATACAAATTTCTGAAATATCAGATGAAAATGAATGAAAATATAAGATCAAATCTGCGTTTTAGCCCTGTCGGTCAGATTTATTTCTGTTTGTGTCAAATTTCTCTGCGTAAAGCCATATTTTAACTTTAAATATACTTTTTTAATTTCGTTTTTAATTTGATTTTAATTTGGGCAGCATGAGAGATCATTGTTTTCGTTTGTTCAACAAAGTTTTTCCACGATAACGAAAATATAAATGAGAGATTGTTTACATGTACCATTACTTAAAATTTAGGATGGGTGGGGATGGTAGTAAATAAAGAAACAATTCTTAAAAACAAATATACATCTCAACTTGAATTTCTGATATCAAAAACTTAATTGAATGTGAAATTAAAGCTGTCGGGATTAAGATTTAACTTGGGAATTTATCGCACTTTCTCTTTTCTTTCTTGTTTCTATATTCAAATGCATTCCAATTAAATAAATTAAATTTATTAAATAAGATAAAAGTTAAATAAGAGAAAAAAAAGAAAATTATTCATTTTATGGGTTTTATTTGCTCATAAAGTTTTCTGATAAAATAACTATAGGATTATGCCTATGGATCTTAAGATCCCAGGAGTATATTGTTTGTCCTGTGTGTCCGTTTGCCTTCTGTATCAAGTATAGCTTTGATATTTCACATGAGTGGTCATTATGACAAGACCTTTCCATTGGTATAGAAATTTTTAATCATGTGACCTCAAATGTGACCCTTGACCTACATATAAAAAACTTTAACATTGGCAATAACTATTAATAAACCATATAGTGTTTCACAAACCCATCTTGTTATATTAATAAATTAAAACATAGATTTAGGGGAGAAATGAAAATACATGTGTATTTGGTTGACTCGATAGGAAAACTTAGTGATAAATATATGTTGAAGTAATTATTGAACCTGTACAAATTGTTTCTTATATTTTATTCAGAATAACTCATAATGGTATTCTATAAGTTATTAGGTTTGTTTAATAAAATGATTCTGTGGTGTGTTACTTCTCCAACCCTATATTTAAACATCATCATTCTTCTGCATATACTCCTCAAAAAATGAAACGTAGAGTAGGAACAATACATAAAAAATGTCAAAAGTTTTGTCAAATAATTATTTTTAGATGGATGATAAACGTGATGACTTTAACTTTTCAATCGACAACTTCCCTTACTTATGCAGAAATATACCTTCATCAACTGCATACGGAGTTTATATATCTCAGTTGATTCGATACGCAAGCGCATGCTCCACGTATGAACAATATCTGAATCAAGGTAATTGTTGACTCGGTTGATACGATACGAAAGAGCATGCTATACGTACGAGCAATTCTTTAAAAGAAATATATTATTGACAAACAAGTTGATGGAACAAGAATATCAGCTGTCTTCGTTAAAGTCATCATTTCGTAAGTTCTATGGTCGATACAATGACCTCGTCAGCAAGTATAATTTATCAAATGCTGACTGACGTTTTTCATACTAATTGTTAGTCCATATTTATCCACTGAATTGACGACAGAATTTTCGGTATTTTCAGCATGACAAAGAGCGCAAGCCGTTTTTCATACTAATTGTTAGTTTATTATTTACACACTAAATTGACAACGGATCATGACAAGGAACACACGGTGAGTGTAACCTGTCGGCACTGGATGCTTACTCTTCTGCGGCACCTGATCCCACCTCTGATGAGTTTGCTTTGTTTCTATTTTGTATTGTTTCATGGACTTTGATCTTAAATACTGTTCGTTATCTTCATATGTTTCGTGGATATGTTTTTGTCGAGTTAAATGTGGTATTTTTAACACAATTGTTGACTGTAAAGGTATTCCACAAATCTCATGGACAAAAAAGCCTGATTTTGCAAAATGCTCATAACAAATTTTGACAATTTTCCTTCGTTGATTTCTGATGCGATTCGTTTGGAAACAATGGGCTTTCAAAAGCCGAGGTTTCGAATATTTTGATTTCGCTTTTATCTGATAATTGACGCTATCTAAAAATACTGCATCTAAATATTGCATAGCAAAAAAAAAAGGAAAATGGGTGACAGGAACCACGTGTACCACAGTCTACAATTACAAGTTTTAATGTAACGCACAGCACCATATCTGACCTATAAACGTTTACCACTATCAAGGGAATCCCAATGTTTGCAAAAATATTACAGACCACATGTTACTTCATTATCTCAGGATCGCTTAAGGTAGGATTCTGCTCTGGTTCCTGACTAGATGAAATATTCAAAGTATATTTGCTTATATGTCTTATATATTTAGATGTAAGGGATTTAATTAAAAAACCATTTTTTTTTCCTCATCACAAATGTACAACTTTAAATAGAAATGGAAAACTGCGTTTGAAAACTAGCAGGGACTATATTTTTGGCAGAATTGTGGCGTATGAAATATCTGCTTTTCTGTCTCTCAAAATTATAACAGAGCAATGAATTTACATGTAGTTATAATTTTTATACAATCAAAGACTTGAAAAAATTGTTAAATGTAAGTTAAATTAATAATAAGGGACTAAACTTTCAAAATATATAAAATAAATATGATTTTTCAACAACTAGAATTATGCTAGCTTTTAAATGCTTCCACTCAAAGTACAAATTTGAGCCAAAAATCCATAAAAGGTATTTTTTCTCTCTAAGTAAACGATCAAAACTTTTTGTTTTTGTATTATTTTGTGTATTTATAAGACTACTTTATTATATGTGAAAATAAGAAAAAGTTAAATATAGCAAGCATATGAAATAACTAAAATATTCTAAAAAATTAAGAAAAACAAAGAAAATTCGGATTAGCCAATATCTAGTTTAGTTAAATTATTTATGAAAATTTGGTAATATCATGTTATAGACCCAATATATTAATATCTTTTTATGCAAAAAGAACAATCCTTAAACTTTTGAAATAGAAGAAGGCATCGTATGATATCTTTTATTCGCTAATCGCCAGTTTAGAATCAATCTGCAACGATCAATTTTTGTGACTGAGGAAATATTCTCTACAAATACTAAATAAAATGATTGCTAGCGGCGATTTATATTTGCGAGTTAAAGCACATCGTGAATATTTTTCGCACGCAAATAAAAGTTGGTTTATACTATAGGACAAAATTTGAGGCTCTCCACCGGCAAGTGGTGGCGTCTCCATATAAGTGAAAAATTCTCGATAGGGACGTTAAACATTTTATAAACAAACAAACTCACTAGAATATTGACATTGGTTCCCATGGTATCCATCTTTACATCTCGAACACTCTCCAGTCAGCTCATCACATGATCCAGGTACACATCCGGGAGAACACTGATATTCACACCAGACCCCGTAATGTGATCCGTCACAAGATTTACAGCTGCTGGACGGAGTACACTTTGTACAGGGAATACCAAGGTTGTTAGACTCACATACTGCAAGTCATTGTAGATAACATCACAGATAAAAAAAAGAATAATTATTAATCCATAGCAGATAAAAATGTTACTTCAATTGTAATAGTTTATACAAAACAGATACCTTTTCCAACAGGGATTATTCTATTCATATTTTAAAATGAATGATACAGATACAATATCCATACCTTTAAGTTTAAAGCCACACAGTGTCAACGCTCCATGACTTATCTTTTTAACGATGATAACATCTCCTTGTAAGTCTAGTTTACAGGTGATATTAATTTTGCGTGTTAAAAATTCAAAGGGTAAATGTTTATAACCACAAACTTGTCGAGCGGAAATGTCCAAAGTATTTTTCACTTCTATTGTGTAATTACCTAAAGGGTTTAAACTCAATAATCAGTAAGTTGTAAATAAAGGAATATAATGTCATTTATCAAAAAAAAAACCTTCCATTGCTTGCCTCCTTTAATCCGAAGATAGACACCAGCAACTGTCAGTGTTTTCTTAAACTGTATCCTCCAGTACTCTCGTGTACCTTTATTTGTCACAGCACATGTGTTGTCATCATCAAGGGGGTTGTAAGGTCCATTTTGTGGAAAGGGAACACTGCTTTGTGAGACTTCATATCCAGAAAGAGAGTATGCTCCTGAAAATTTACGGTTTTTTTTACTTATAAATTTTACGATTAAAAATAACCCTTTAAATAGTATTTAGGTTGTTGTCATCAACAACAACAGCGTACTGATCTCTGTTTTGAGCTTACATGTAATACACGTAGCATATTGTTTAAGTATATATTCAACAAATGAAGACACATTTAAAATTCAGTTTTAAATTATACTCAGTACTAGTACATATTTATAATTGAGTCAATCTAAATGAGAACAGATTAGCACATACTCTGTAATCTATTGTAATTAAATTTAACATCATTTTATTCACATTTAAAGGAAAGCAATTTTTTCAATGTCTTATTAAGAAAAAATCATAAGTTATGAATACAACATAGTATGCATAGTTACTGCTAAACCAAGGAATGAAATAGATAAAATTGTGTACCTTTACAACCTACGCTGAGGACAGATAGTATTAGTGGATATTTAGATATGTCCATTATGGCTATCTTAATATTGTATTGATTTCCAGATATGTTCACCTCATTATAATTAAATTCTGATTAAATTAAATTGCATTATTTTGATTTTTATTATTATACATGAACGAGTATGTCGCTGAGAAAACCGGAAATATAATGTTCGTGTCACAGGATGAATTATAATTAATTAATTTATATTTACTAATTATCATTCATATCATTTTTATATATTATTTTAAGGCATTATATTATTATAGTAACTAGTGAATTCCGTTGTCACTACGGTATTTACTACGTTCATTCTACTCTAAATTCATTCGTTACTTTCAAATGAAAGTACAACAAGCAAATTCAAAGAATTGTGGTCCCCCGCTTTCGGTATCTTTGTGGGCAAGATATCATTTTTAGGTCAAGGTCAATAGTTCAAAGTATTTGGTATCCCATGAAAGGTCTTGTCATAAAGAATACATATATTTAAAATATGAAAGTCCTAGTTTCTACCATTCAAAAGTTGTGACCAAGGTTAACGTTTTTAAAAAGTAGTTAAAACTCCAAGGTCAAGGTCAAAGGGTCAAAGTTCTTGGCATGCAATGAAAGGTCTTCTCATAAGGATTACATACGTGAAGTATGAAAGCCCTAGCCCTTACCGTTTAAAAGTTATGGTCAAGGTTAAAGTTTTATCAGAAGTACGTAAATCTCCAAGGTCAAGGTCCAACGGTCAAAGTTGTTGGTATCCAATGAAAGGTGTTGCCTCAAAAAATACATGTGTGAAATATAAAAGTCCTTGTATCTACCGTTCAAAAGTTGTGACCAAGGTTATAATTTTTAAAAAGTAGTTAAAACTCCAAGGTCAAGGTCAAAAGGTCAAAGTTCTTGGTATCCAATGAAAGGTCTTCTTACAAGAATAAAATATGTGAAGTATAAAAGCCGTAGCCCTTACCGTTCAAAAATTATGGTCAAGGATATAGTTTTTTCATAAGAACGTAAATTTCCAAGGTCAAGGTCAAAAGGTCAAAGTTGTTGGTATTCATTGAAAGGTCTTGTCACAAAGAATAAATATGTGAAATATGAAAGTCCTATTACCTACCATTCAAAAATTATGGCCAAAGTAAAAGTTTAGAATTTTTTAGTAAAAGAAGTTGAAACTCCAAGGTCAAGGTCAAAAGGTCAAATTTGGTGGTACCCAAAGAAAGGTCTTATCACAAGGAATACACATATGAAATATGAAAATTATAGCTCCACTAAATCAAAAGTTATGGGCAAGGTTCAAGTTTTTGTGACGGACGGACAGACTGACGGACAAACGGACAGCTAGACGGACGGACGGACAGACGGACAGACGAATGAGATTTAATGTCCCCTCGCTTTCGCGAAAGCGGGGGACAATAAACAACAAACACACCATTTGGACATAGCAACGACACGCAGTAGCTTTATTTGTACAGTGTACATAACATAATATGTAAAATATGAAAATCAATTTGTATATATACATGTTTATGTTGAATTGAATAAATCATGATAAAATTTAAACTTTATCGTGCTCTACGTGTCGTCCTAAACTGTTATTTAAACCACTATTCAACTCTTATATAGCCTTGCTAACGAGACCGGTTCTAAAGAACCACGTGATATTCACCAGGTATTCGAATGAAAACCTTGTAATTCCGAAAAAGTAATTCATTATCACACAAAGTAGAAATTGATTTCTGTCTAATTCGTTCCTCAAACGAAAGAAATCATATTTCACTGCCTTCTTTATTCATTCAGTCATTTATACGGGCGAGTGGTCAGTGAGAGTATCCGAGTGTGTGAGTGGTCAAACAGGTTTTTCTTTGTCCCCTGCGCATTTGCGCCAAAACTAATTCACGGGCACTTAGACCTTAGACTTTGGGGAGAGAAGACGCTCTCTTTCCGCAACACAAATTATCTTACGATTTTGTGTCAAAATTGGGTCTAGGATTACGGTTAGAAATAATTGTTAAATTATTTCTTAGTATTCAATTATTATTCAGTATCTATTTGATCATAATACCCTCGCTTGAAAAGTGGGAGGGTATATAGTAATCGATATTTCCGTCCGTCCGTCTGTTACGCTTTATCTCTTATTTGCAACTCCTCTTATACTACTGAGTGAAATTTAATGAAACATTCACAGTTCTAATCTTTATTACATATTGCCCTTGTGCACCTCCTATTTTACTTTTTTATTCGACGCGTATTTTAAGTTTCCCATGGCAAAACATGGACATTGCCATTATATGTTTACCTATGACGTCACATATAAAGCTTCTGGATAACATTTGATAGGACGAGTTGTTCCTCTTTACACATTACCGTAAAACAATATATAGCAACACATGGACATTATGGGAGGCGGGGTGTGTTATTAAGTGAGCTCATTGCTCATAGTACTTCTAGTTTTATTTAACTGAAGTGATTTTCAAAATTATCTAAATTCCTTAGATTAAATTAATTTGCGTAAAAGTTTGAGTGAGGTGAGAAATATTAGATACATGTTATATTATATTTAAGGTCACCCTTTTTCTGTTATT
Source organism: Saccostrea glomerata (assembly GCA_003671525.1). Classification (NCBI taxonomy): domain Eukaryota; kingdom Metazoa; phylum Mollusca; class Bivalvia; order Ostreida; family Ostreidae; genus Saccostrea; species Saccostrea glomerata. The sequence continues at coordinate 392,068 of PRKT01000193.1, forward strand.
ACAGTAAACTTCTGGCAAGTCTTTTGTCTTCATAAACCGTGTACAAATTCTTATATACTACTGCAAAGTAATTTCCAAATTATATGTTTAAAATACTTGATATCGCGATTGCTCAACTTAGCGGAACTCTTTCGCAATGGAGGTAGGAAACGTCTGTTGGGTGGAAATGTGCTTTTGATACAATTTAAGATCGGAGATTAAAAAATCTATAAATTATAAAAAATCCTGATGGAATACCTTGCTTAAAACTGCTGAACCAGCCTAATTAATTTTTGAGACGAGCTAATCTTAATATGTTACATTTTTAACAATATTTTTAACTAAGCGACTTTTCTCATTAAATTTTAATTGAAAATCGTCACATTTTAAAGCTGACAAAGTATACTAAACTTTCCTTAGTTGACAATCTACTATTTGGAGTCCAATTTTTGGCAATATACTGTACTTTCGGCATTAAATTGATCGAATCATTTGATTGTTACTACTGTAAACAATGTCATGCGTCCCCAAAATCTAGAACTTTTTCGACTCTCCCGCAAAGAGCGGTAGTAAGTTAGATAACTGCGAGGTACTCGCGATTTTACGTATTTACAGCCTTTCGTTGCTTGAGTACGACTGAGTCAACACATTGACGTCATTTTCACATTTTGATATCACAAACATTGAGCAAAACATTTCATACATTCAGTGTTATTTTCTTTATGAAATCCATCAGAAATCCACGACGTTCAAATCTCTATAACACACCCGAAACCTTGTCACAGCGCGTTAGAATACAAAGTAAGAACTATATGCATTTTCAATACTCTAGGAACACCAAAATGTACATTGTTTTGAAAATGTCTAGGATATTTATTTTTACAGATCGGTGAAAATGACATTGTTGCTGAAAGTAAGGCCTCAAAAATTGCACAAGACATTTTTTCGCTTGCAAATTATTTACATGAAGGAGTTGGCATTCAAAAAGTAATTATCGGCCAATTACTGCGTCGCCTTCCCTATGCAGCATGCATCAATTTCAACGACACGGTGTACGAGGTAAATCGGGCGCTACGGGAGATGACAACTGGGTTGAAAGGAATTGTCTACTGGCCTCACCGGGGTTTCTGGAATAGCCTCTCATATCTGGGACCAGATGGAGTACATCTGCAGTGTACACCATCCAATGATCAGCCAATGAGGAAGTTTCTGCGCCGTATACGCAATGCCATCATCATCACTTCAAAGGAAATTAGGCCAATATAGCTAATTAAGTACTGAATTAAGTACCATTGTCTGGATATTTGATGATACATTTCTAATTAATGATGATTGACTGTAGATAGTCTACATTCAATATTTATTCTAATTAAAAAAAAAGTTTAATGTTTGGCAATCTTTCTTATGTTTGACATAAGCATTCAGTGGTGATAAATAGTATACAGGACATCATTTAGTAGAGCAAAGTGTTCTTCATAGTCATCCTGTTTGTTATCTCATTATTTTCCTATCGTTTGACACAATTTCATTGTTAAATTCAATGTACATCACTACATGTCATAAATGTAGAGAGCAGTTGTTTCAGTTGCTGTAATAGAAATAACTATTTCTGTTTTATTATAGATTATAATATCAGTATGACATGTTGGTTGCTACATGTAGTAAAATTTCAGTTCAAATATTTTAGCAGATAGTTGTTGGGAAACATTTAGTATAATGTTTCAAGATTTTACTTGGGAATATTATACGAGTATATTGATAGAACATTGAGTATAATGTTTCAAAAGTTTGCTTCAAAATACATTCTGTTTATTGTTTTACCAGGTTTTCTTTGGAAATATTTAGTATATAATGTTTCGACAGTTTTTCCTTTGGAAGCATTCAGTATAATGCTTCAAAAAAATTTTATTTGAAAACATTCTGTATAATGTTTCAGGAGCATAATCAGTATAATGTTCCATTTTTTCTTTTGAAACATTCAGTATAATGTTTCAGGAACATTCAGTATAATGTTCCAATAGTTTTTCTTTTGAAACATTCAGTATAATGTTTCAGGAAAATTCAGTATAATGTTCCAACAGTTTTTCTTTTGAAACATTCAGTATAATGTTTCAGGAACATTCAGTATAGTGTTCCAACAGTTTTTCTTTTGAAAAATTAAGTATAATGTTCAGTGTGGCTAAAATGATATGTATATTGGCATATGTATATGGTATTTCAGTTATATATAGGTTAGTTATAATCTATCATTTCAATAAACATGGTGAAAGTTTTACTCTTTAAGGGTCAGTTGCAGTTTCTGATATATAGTTGGTTGAATAACATAGATTCATATTACTTTGGTTCACCAAATCAACATTTTATTTAAGAACTGCACAACCTGAATGACTCTTCAGTATATGTATATATCTATACAAATAAACTATAACAAATGTTCTTCTGTTTTAGCAAAGATGCCAAGAGGCAATCCAGCTGTAAAGCGCAAGGCGACAACGGACGCCACAAGATCTAAAAAGAAAACAACTGTTACAGTAAGAAGTACTCCGTCGGAGGCTCAGGAAAGGGACGCGGACCCACCGATGAACTTAAATGCCTTGTCCTCTGCAATCAACTGTGAGGAACTGGCAAGACATTTCGTGAGGGAACAGGACAAAGTGAGAGCATCCCAGTCTACAGTCTCGGCTGTCACTCAAGACACAGTGAACTCCGCCTCAACTAGCAATGTCAATCATACTGCCACGCAAAATCCGGAAGGAATTCAGACTCCAACCAACGCAGCTAAAGAAAGTAGTTCCTCGGGTGCGTTCCAGGCCAGCTTACCTACTTCCAATGCTCAACTTGCCGACCCTTCCAAATCAACACCTGAAAACTCGGACAATGTTAACACAATTTTAGACGCTATTTGTATGCGAGGTGAGTCAGCACACACTATTACCCCCATTACAATTCAAGATAGTATACCATTAGGGGCAACCATATCATCAAAAATTAAGAGTAAAATTTGGTCTTATGAATTTATTGATTTTAAAACATTGCTCCCTAACCAACCTGACGACCCTCTTTCCATAAGAATTAAAGCTGGCAAAATTGATGTGGAACACACTCAAAAACAAAAATCTCTCCTAACCATTAACCGATGGACGGATGCATTTTTCACCTTTGCATGCATTTACCTACAAAAAAAATCCTAATGATGCATGCCACCTTTTTAAGATTGTCATGCAATTAGAGAGATGAGCAGAATGCATGTGGATGAAGCTTGGAGAAGCTATGACGAAACCTTTTGAAGGTTGAGGGAGTCCTCTAATCTTCCCTGGGAACAACCCACTAATGAGCTTAGGTTAAAAGCAGCAGCTATGGGGTCTAAATTCCAACACAAACAAACCAATCAGTTCCATGGAAAAAAGAAGCCTTTTCGTACCCAACGTTTGTGTTTCGCATACAACAGAGGAGAGCAATGTAATGCATCCACATGTAGATATGCCCATGTTTGTCAAGAATGTTCATACAAGCATTCCCGAACAAAATGCTATTTTAAAGATAGGACAAAATCTAGTCAATCCCACACCTCTCCCAACCCCAGTAAGACCACTACCCCTTCAAAATGAATTACGGGGCTATGACAAGGGAAAATATCAGTATCTAGTAGAAGGATTTACTTCTGGGTTTAGATTAGGTTGTGTTGGTTCACCCTCTAACTCATCCCTGCAAAATCATAAATCTACACAGGATCATCCTACAATCATTGATGAACATATTTTAAAGGGTCTACAATCTCAAAGAATAGCGGGGCCATTTGATGGCCCACCATTCCAAGATTTCATTTCATCACCACTTGGTCTTGTCCCAAAGTCAGATCCAGGAAAATTCAGAATTATCCACGATTTATCCTTTCCTGAGGGGTATTCTGTGAACTCAGTTATTCCTAGGGAGAATTCAGAAGTTCAGTATGATACGATAGATAGGATTATTTCATTGGTACAAATTTTTGGTGAGGGTGCCTTGATGGCAAAGTCTGACATTAAGGATGCTTTCCGCATTGTTCCATTACATCCCCTAGATTATCATTTACTTGGGTTCACCTGGAATAAGAAATTCTATTATGATCGTTGTCTCCCAATGGGAGCAAGTAGTTCTTGCAAAATATTTGAGGAACTTAGTCAGGCCTTGGTATGGATAATGTATAATAAATATCATGCTTCTGGAATATCTCATATTATTGATGATTTCTTCTTTATTGCATCTAGTGCGTCAAAGTATAGTGAAGATCTAGCCCGTTTCCTCTTCTTATGTAAGAAAATCAATATACTATAGTACCCATTAACATGAAAAAGACCATGGCACCTACAACTACAACGGTATTGAGGTTGATTCCATTGCCATGGAATGCAGATAACCATGTGAGAAAGTTGCAAAGATACGTTACATGTATAAACTTGGTGACTTTTCTAAAAAGAAAAAAGTACAATTACGAGAATTACAGTCCTTAAGGGGGATGTACAAGCCATATTGGATCTAGTCTGGTGTAAAATAAGAAATACCAAGAATGAGCTTAATACTCTACTAAACTAGCCCAAAGTTACTCAAAGTGCTAATGCACTAATTACCCACTGTTAGAGACTAAAATCAGTTAATAATTAAGTTTATTTTGTTTTAATTAGGAGGAAATTAATCATGTTAGAACTGCGCAGCTACAGCATTCACGAGATGAAAAATGCATTGAATATAGCGTTAGTTTGATTCATTAATAATATGGCTACAACCATTTGTTTCGCCTTTTTCTTGTCATTATCCATAATTCTTGAAAATTTTATTTTTCATATGGGTGTCTTCCTGAGGCCATGTGTTTATTTCGTCCGCCATTCCTCTGTCACACAGAGTTCGAATAGCATTGGTTTTAGAATAAATGCGACCATAATAACATCAAGACAAGAAATTACTAAGTAATAATCATTAGGTTATATTACTTACTACTTTTATTTGTTGCATTGCATCGTCTGATTACTGAAAAAAAGCTATTTTAACCCCACTTCAGCAAATCGGGAAAACTGTTCTGTTTACAGCTCGAGTTTCCTCGATAATATCATTCCACTGAGCACGTGGTTGGCATGTGCATATATCTGCTGTGGATAGATGCGTTTATTACCATGATTATATTTAATTTTTCATGGAACAAGTCTTGATGATTTGTTGGTTTCTTTAAATTTCAAGAAAAAAGATAAAACATGTCCTAAACATATGTGATTAAGGCGAGTCTTTTTTCTGTGGCGATAGAAGTTATTTTCAAATGGGGCACTGCAAGGAGGATGCTTAGCATTTAATTTGAAAATGTTAAACAATATGCGGTGCATGAAAAACAAATTGTAATTACATGTCTTACATTCGAAAAGTTGGTACATGTGTCTATTTTGTTTAGCAGTTAGATAGAAAAAATAGGCAGTTATAGGATTTCCTTCAGGCACCTCACATAAATAGCTAGATTGTTTGCAATGAACCACACATTGTATGGAGTAATGTTTGGACATAAAAACGCATTATGTCTCATTATGTTGACAACATTGTAAGCTCTCGCTCAATGAACATACGAAGCTTGATAAAATGTATTGAGCTGTTTCTTTGAAATTTAGAAGCAAGCACAATGTTTGCAAAGAAAAGTCCATTGCATATGCTATGTCTATCATGCAAAAAAATGAGAAGCTATACCCCACCCCCTCCCCCAAAAAAAATCCTATGTTTGTTTTTCAAAATAGTGCCAAAGATTCAAAAATTTTGCATTACTAAGTATATGATGGAACATGTACTAGCCTTATAAGACAATTTGCTATAAAAATATTTGGTTGCCCTCTCTCCCGATCTTCTGCCTAGAAATGGCCCGACTCAATTTTTTTTACATCCCATTACATGTTTTTTTTTCTTCCGTCAACGAATATGTTTAAAATTTTAGGAATTTTTTTCTCACCTATAAATACGGACCCAATAATTTTTCCCTGAGTTGGGAGGACCACCAAACGTCATTTTAAAGATGGTATAAAATATTTATTAATGTTGATTTTTTTTCTTTACTCTGTAAAATTGTAATTTTGACAAAAAGGGCAAATAGAAAAAGTTTTTTTATTCATTAAATCTCCTAACCCACTCTGAATGATTTCATTCCTTTTAAAATGTTGCTCCGCTAAAATCAAAATTGTAAATGTTTATTTGACAGAGTATACGAGGGTAGATCAAAAAGTAAACGATATATCTTAGGTATTTGATAGTTACTGTAAAAGTATTACATTTGGCTGTGTTTTCTTTTTAGCGCCTTTCGCGGAAAGCAGCCTCCGCTAAATCAAGTACATCGCTAAATGCTTTGTGTATAAAGGTTTATGTAACGCACATTCAAAAAGTGCTAAATTAAATCTACGCCAACTTGTTGATAATTCAATTTTCCGCCAAATATCGTACACGCCAAATATAATACATTTACAGTATATTATTGTTGAAATATTCAAGTATTTTTCAAAGTGTAAATTGGAGGTCTTTGATTTTCAAAGTGTAAATTGGAGGTCTTTGATAGCATATTGCTTAATTAAAAACACATATCCCTTTTCAAACTTGCTAATATATCACTGGGCAATATAACAAGTATCATATTTAACCATCTGCCTTCCTTCACTAAAACGATCTATCCAATCATTGATTGAATTTGTAGGAAGCCATTTGTCTTAATAAACTATGAACAAATTCTTATATGCTACTTCAAAGGCATTTTTAAGATATACCATAAATATTTTAGTCGTTTGTTAAACGAGTTCAACTGAGGCAACCATTTTTCGTCACAAGTACCTGCATAATGACGTCATTATGAGCAAAACTTTATTCAGCATATGCTATTTTATAGAACTTGTGTTTGGCTATGTGTGCACCAAATTTGTTTCTAATCTGAATTGTGGTTTTGTAGATATAGAGATAGTTCGCGAACTTTGTGATCACCCCTCGTACTAGTAGGTACTAAATCAAGGTCATTCATATCGATTTTATGTGTTTAATTTCTTTGTGTTTCATTGGTGATAATTAAAATTTTGATATATATTATAAGTTATCTGTGGCAAACTTCTTAACTTTGATGGTGCTCATTTTTCCTTACCTGGAATCAAAGAGTTTAAGATTTTTTTCTTTGATATCAATAAGTACATTATTTAACAACTGTTCGATAATAATACTAAATAAATTACTTCAAGCCATACTATAACACATTTCCTCTTTTAAAAGTGTTCATACTATTTGAAATATTTTGCAACTGTAATTCTCTTCTACATTTAAAGATTGTTATGTCCCTCCATATTAAGAAGAGGTCTGGAAAACAAAATTCTGTGCTAAAAATAGACCACGTGCTGCTACCCATGAACTACTTTCATGGTTCTTTACACTCTTTTTGAAGACAACGATACCTTGTTTTGAACTTGAAATTATCATTTAAAAGTGCAAAATTTAGACATTTTCTCAACAAATGGTTGTAGAGAGAACATTGATGCACAGTTTGCATATTTTTTTGGATTTTTTAAGGCTCTGCTGAATTCTGTAGCTGTGCAGTTCTAAAGAGCATATCAAAAGCATTTTTCTGCAAAAGTATAGATTATATATGCACAACATGCATTCAGTCATGAATATTTATTGTATCTTTATCATAAGGACTTAAAATTTGATCAAAATATGATGTATTTTAGCCATTTGAAGAAATGTTTACATTTTGTTCTCACAGAACTAAAGGTGGCCGTACATCCCCCTTAATAGGTTTGTTAAATTTTGCGTGTTCAGTTGTTGTACCGGGGAGATCTTTCTTGCGTAGACTTATTGACCTTACTTGTGGCATCTCAAAACCTTACTACTGGGTGCGTCCTACAAAAGAAACAAGGGCTGACTTTAACATGTGGTTGCAGTTCGTATCGCACTTCAATGGAAAATCAGTTTTTCTTGCCGAAAATTGGGATTCTTCTGAATTTATCCGTTTATACACAGATGCATCAGGGTCTATTGGTTTTGCAGCTTACTAGGAGAACATTGGTTTGCTCAACAGTGGTCAGATGAATTATATTCCTTTCAAATTGCTATCAAAGAATTATTCCCCATTGTACTGGCTTTGGAAATACGGGGCAGTCAACTGCGGAATAAACGAATACTCTTTCTAACAGATAAAATGGCTGTAACAAACTAAATTTAATCCCGTAGGATACCCCTAGTAGAGAACACCAAACACGTAACGAACGAATATCGGTTTAACGAACGGTAAACTTGTTTACTTTGTGATTACCTGTGTAACTGACGAAACGTACGGACGAATCACACGTATAGAATTAAAATTATTTGTCAATTTGATTAAGTATAATCGCGTTGGTGTTCCATGTACCAGTATGATATAAATATATGCATATGTTCAGGTGTGTTTTTATTGATTCCATTTAATTAACATATAATAAATGAAAAATAATCCATATTAAATTAAAGCATTGGCAGACCAGAGGGGGGGGGGGG
>PRKT01000193.1:401708-466199 GCA_003671525.1 Saccostrea glomerata
GGGGGGGGGGGCAGTAGAAGACTTGGAAGTCTTGGGGCTGCATTAAAGCCCCCAGTGGGTCCAGGACACAGCCCTGGTAGCGAAGCCCCAGGAAACTGAGGAACTCTATAACAAATTAGAGGTGTCTTCCTGTTGGTTTGAAGATAATGCAAAACAAAATTAAAAAATCAAATGGGAGAGGGGGCGCACGCCCGGCGCGCTGGTGCTGGATCCGCCTTTGAAATAATTATAAAATAAATATATTTAACGTGTGATGGTATTTATAAACTAGTAATACGGTTAATATCGTCGAGATACGTTCGTTCGTTGCGTGTTTGGTGTTCTCTAGTGCGTGAGTGTAAATATTGTTATTTATCCTATGGGGAGCCCCTCGATGTGTAATTTTATCTACCTGTGAGCTCGTGTTCGGGTAGTACCCGGGAAGTCACAGCCGAGATAAGACCTGTTTGGCTTGTTATGATGAAGTAGCCGGGGCGGGTACTCAAACTACATCAGGTATTTGAAAATACAATTTGTAAAATATGTTTTCTTGTGTGAGTCTACACGTTTAGTATGGATGTTTTATTATATTTTTCCCCAGGGTCCTATTTCCTCGGGCTTTTGTCCCGTTTCGTAATTATCAGGTCTTGGGCGGGGTACTACTGCTAATTACATTGACAATAGCCAGTCGGCAGTCCAGGGTGACAGGGAGAAGCTTGCAATGTGTAATGGTTTAGCAGTAACAGTGGCAAATGTGTGAGAGAGTACGACAGAGAACGGCAGCCCTGACGGACACCTCGGGACCAGCAATTTAAAGTTATGTGTTTATCTTGAATAACGAAATCACCGGTTTGAAATAATATCAATTCTAACCAAAGTTACAGACAACATTGTGAAAGTTTATTATGTGTTATTTGTGAAATTATATTCGATTTGATTTGTGAGAGAAAAAATCATTTACCAAAGGAAATTAAAAAACCAGAACGGAAATCTTCGGCAAGGGAATTGTGAATAATTTACTACAGTAACTTTTTAAAAGGACATTCTCCTGGACGTGCTGCTGATAAACATTTCATTTCTATATTTTTTAAAGTTGTTTTTGTTGTATAATTTACTTTTGTTTTGTTTATTAAATTTTGTTAAAATTTCATTTCTTTTGTTTCCTTCATTTATTCAAGTTCTTAAAGTCTCAACAATGGCTATTGTTCAAGTCATAAATAAGCAGTCAAGTTAAGATAAAACTATTATGAGACTTGTAAGAAGACTTGTTCTTGCTTGTCTATATAACAACATACATTTCAAAGCAAAACACATCAAGGGCAAGTTGAATGTCATTGCAGACAAGTTTTCCCGGTTTCAATTTCAGGCAGCCCGGCAGTTGGCACCACATCTGGTGTAAGATCAAACACCCATACCAGACTGTCTGCTGCACATTTGACCAGTGAGGCACAATCTCTACTTTCTGCATCATTTTCATCTTCCACACAAGCAGCATACAGAAGATCATGGCAGCTCCTTCAATCATTTCAAGCTAATACAACATTACCATTACAGGTGGCAGATATTTGCAACTTCATTGCTCAAGTACAATGTCTTCTCATATATCAGCACTAAGCTATGTTCACAAGCTACTTGGTTTACCTGACCCTACACAAATGTTTATTGTCAAAAAAATATTAAGAGGTTGTCACAAATTATCTCACACTGCAGATTCACGCCTTCCAATTACTACAGATATTTTAGAACAAATTATTAAGGCTCTGCCAATTACTGTCCCTGTTTTGGACCATCATATCATGTTAAAAGCCCTTTTCTTACTCTGTTTTCATGCATTCCTTAGAATGGTTGAGGTCACTGTGAAGCAGGGTGCTGTCCACAACAAGGTCATTCAGGTGCAAGATATAACATTTCAATTCAAAGGTCAAAAGCCCTGCAGTGTTCAGTTAGTTTTGCGTCACTTTAAAACTCAAAAGATGAATGAGCCTATTATAATTTGCTTAGAGAGTTCTCCAAATTCAGAAATATGTCCTGTCAATGCATTATATGTTTATCAGTCTCATTATTCACATGGCTCAGGCCCACTTTTTCAGTTTAAAGATGGCACACCACTTTCATATACATTGTAATTATGTTTCCAAGCAACTTGCAGCCTCAGTAAAATTTACAGGTCTGAATCCAGCGTTATACAAAGGTCATAGTTTCCGAATTGGAGCTGCAACTTATGCTGCTCAGAAAGGGTACTCCGAGAATTATATACAGCAACTGGGTCGTTGGAACTCTAATGCTTTGAAGCGTTATATTCGAACCCCTGCTTTCTCTGTTTGATAGCCTTGTCCGTAGTTACTACCCAATCTAATACTTGATAATAGGTCAGTGTTTTACTGCTATCTTACTAAAAGCAAAATACTAGCTAGTACATGTATGAAAAAATGGTATGCACAACTTGCTTGTACAGGACAGTGTATAACTGCTGCTAGAAATGTGTCACACAGCACCATGCATGATTCCCTACCCCTGTTTATTTTTCTTGTTTTTTTCTACACACCGGGCAGTGTTTAACTGCTGTATTCATCATTCTAATGGTCATGATTTTTATGATATGATAGGGAAATATTCAGGTCAGTGTTTTACTGCTGTAGCCATTATTATCTATGGTATATTCAGTGTTAATGTAAATTGAATGCTACTGGTCAGTGTTTAACTGCTGTAACCACATTAACAGTGTAAGATTATTATGGTCAATTTAAATTTGGTTCCTTAAGGTCAGTGTTTAACTGCTAAAACAACCTATAGTAAAAAATTAAAGGTCTCCCATTAATGTGCTGGCTCACCAATTAATTTAGTAGATTTTTTTAAAAAATAGAACTTCAGTTCTCTTTACCTATTTTCAAAGTTTATTATGTTAATGAATTGCAGCTCACCTTGGATGGCGTGGGATATGATCTGATGATCATATCTTTGGCCGTATTTGTCGCCATCTTTTGCTTTTTGTAAGCCGTATGTAATTTTTCATAAAGTTTATGATGTATCTAGTCAGAACTAAAGTTTTCTTTGTGACTTATTTTCTATGGGGGAAATCAGAACGTATGTGTTCATATCTTGTAAAATGTATATATTATATGTGCGAGCAAAATGTTTGTTTTTTGTTTTGTTTTTTGTTTTTTTTGCTGATTTCCCCCCTTGTTTGTAAAACTTAATTTTTTGTCATTTACTATTGAATAAATGACATTTTCATTCTCACAGATATTTGTCCTGTCGTATTTGAAATAGAATTCTGAGCAAAACAAAGGTGCAGTGAGCTGTTTGTATCTAGGAAATAGTGAGAGACATAAACACCTTTTATGTAGATAATAGCATTTATGGCGATACTTTTCCTGTAAAAAATTTCGGGTCAAGTACAAAATAAGACGAAAATAGTCCCATCCACATAATCTGCAGTAAATCGGTTTTTGTTATCATAATATTTTTGTAAGATCATAAATATTCATGTATAATTATATCAATAATATAATGCTAATATAAATATATGTACAAAACATTAAATGCAAATTACTTTTTGATGAATATTAACAAACACTTTTATTAAAATGAATAAGTATAATAATAACCCAGGTTACATGTAAAATAGCAACACCTTTTTTTTTACTTAGTAACACATTTTGACAGGTCGACAGGCTGACAAGTCAACAGGTAGACAGATCAACAGTTTAAATTAAGAACAACAAATTGACAGGTTTTACATGTCGACAAGTCGACAGGTCGACAGGTCATATCATAAGATACATGTATATCGAATGCCCGTAAGTGTAAATTTTATTCTCATTTCATATGTGCAATGTCTGATAACAGTTAGATGTACAACATATATATACGTCTCCATTTGACACAGAACCCAAATTAACTCAACAATGTGTATTATGCTGATTCATTTTACTATAAATGAGCTGAATATATAAATTGTCAACACGTCTCAAAATACATATGAATAATGTTGTCAACCTGTCAACCAGATATAAAAGCGCATTTATTAACAGATTTATTTTGATTCAAACTTCACGGCATTATTGATGTCAACCTGTCGACCTGTCGACCTGTCAACCTGTCGACCTGTCTACCTGTCGACCTGTTGACCTCGGTAAGCAGACATATTTGGATTTTTATGAACAAATGATATTTTATTACTTAGAAATACATAACCTTCTTCACATTTATAATAATGTCAACCCGTCAGCCTGTAGACCAGATAAAGTAGCATGCTTATGAACAAATGTTCATTTATGACTACTATGTGCACATTAAATTCATTGATAATTTAAATTTAAATAAATATCATATACAATATACATATCTTGTTTCGTACGTTTATGATAAATTTTATATAATAATTGGTTGACAGTATAGAATGCAATTGGTTTATACAACTAATTTACCAATAATGGTCCCAAATATTCATTAATATTCACATTTGATTCATATGCAAAATATGGTAGTTCATTTTATTTTGTACATTTATGAATATTAATGAATATGCAAAAAATATATATTCTTACGAGAAAAAAAAGGAACTATTTTCGTCTTATATTGTACAGTTGGAACCCCCGTTGATTTAACCCTGTCTTGAGCCTCAGGAAATATGAGCCAATTAGATGGCGCATTATCCAGTGAGAATTAAATAAAGAGTCACGTGGTTTTGTTATTATTGCCAAACATTGATTCGAAGACACATGTTTTTAGCTCTTTGGATTTTAATTTCCCACCACCTCCCCATTCTCATTTCCACCTTTTTTTTGCTCAGACATGAAGATTTCACATGTAAGAAGTATATACAGTGTACTTGTAATATTAGTGAAGTCTGTCTATGATGTAAAAACAATTTTTTTTATTTAAAATTGCTGTTTTACAAGTTTTTAGCTCACCTGAGCCGAAGGCTCAAGTGAGCTTTTCTGATCAAAATTTGTCCGTCGTCTGTCGTCGTTGTCGTTGTTGTTGTCGTCGTTGTAAACTTTTCACATTTTCATCTTCTTCTCAAGAACCACTGGGCCAATTTCAACCAAACTTGGCATAGAGTATCCTTGGGTAAAGGGGATTCACATTTGTTCAAATGAAGGGCCGCGCCCTTTTCCAAGGGGAGATAATCATGAATTTGTTAAAAATCAATGGCATTTTTAAAAAATCTTCTTCTCCAGAACCACTATGCCAGGAAAGATGAAACTCATGTGGAATCATCCTCAGGTAGTGTAGATTCAAGTTTGTTCAAATCATGACCCCCGGGGCAAAGGTGGGGCCAAAATGGCCGACCCAAGTTTTACATAGGGATATATAGGGAAACTTTTTAAAATCTTCTTTTCAAGTACTTCAAAGCTATGATTAGTGATATTTATATGGAATCATCCTCAGGTAGTGTAGATTCTAATTTGTTCAAATGATGAACACCTGGAGGAGGGGGGGGGATAAATTTAAGCCCGATTTGCTCAGGTGAGCGCTGTGGCCCCTGGGCCACTTGTTGTTCTTGATGTCACACTTTTTTAAAGATAGGCGGTATTTGTCGCCATCTTTTGCTTTTTGTAAGCCGTATGTAATTTTTTTTTATAAAGTTTATGTTGTATCTAGTCAGAACTAAAGTTTTCTTTGTGATTTATTTTCTATGGGGGAAATCAGAACGTATGTGTTCATATCTTGTAAAATGTATATATTTATATGTGCGTGCAAAAAGTTTGTTTTGTTTTTTGCTGATTTCCCCCCTTGTTTGTAAAACTTAATTTTTCGTCATTTACTATTGAATAAATGACATTTTCATTCTCACAGATATTTGTCCTGTCGTATTTGAAATAGAATTCTGAGCAAAACAAAGGTGCAGTGAGCTGTTTGTATCTAGGAAATAGTGAGAGACATAAAGTATTTGACGCGTCTATTGAAGGTCTTTCGTAAAGTATATTGAAGGTATTTTACTTATCGTCTATTGAAGGTCTTTCGTAAAGTATATTGAAGGTATTTTACTTATGTATTAAAATCTACAGCATAAACATTAGAACACAGTAAACAGCAGCCGCGTAATTCTAGAACCCGAGGGGAATAGCCACTACTTAGACGACCCCTACGATAGTGTAGTACAAGTCGTTGTGACCTTCAGTAACATCAAAACTAAGAGCTTGTCCATAGATCAGTTTGTCAAAGACACCCACCAAAAGATGATGGCCAATGAATTCCGGTCAGAGTTCAAGGTTACTGACAAAGAGTGATACATTTTTAGCACATGTATCTCAAGTGAGCGATCAAAAGAGAGAAGAAAAGTTCAATTTTACTCTCTCTACAAATTTTTACTTTCCTATTTTTATCAAAATAAAATAAAGAAATCTTAGGAAAATGAGATAATTTACATTTACCATATATGACAAGATAATCTCCTCGTTATTGTTTCTATTTGTTTTATTACATTTATAGATTCTGCCGAATGGCCTTATGAATTTGCACACAGAAGCTTTGAAAATGGAAAATAGTACGAAAAACAGATTAAAAAAGATATATCCCTGTGAGATTTTTTTTTCTTATAAGAACGATAAATTAATTTATTTATATGAAAATCGATTTATCTTAAATTATTTCTTTGTTTTCATTTTTATTAAGATGATGCAAACAGAGTAATACTGGAACCAATCGGAAACCCTTATTCTGGGAATTATATCAACGCCAGTTATGTTAATGTGAGTCTAGTGTAGGAGATAATTAAGAAACTTTTCTATGATTTGAAACCTTTATTTCATGACGACGAACTCTTTTTTATTTGGAGAATCTAGCTTGTTAAGAATGCTTTTAAATTTCCATTTTCCACTTTCAGGGTGTTTACAAGAAAAAAACTTACATTGCGGCACAAGGTAATGTACCTGAGATGTAAGTCTCTCTAGGTCAGATGTGTCAGGGCAAGAGAACAGAGAACTGTTTTTCCTGACTGACGTTTTCACACCAATTGTTCGTCCATAATTTATATACTGAACTGACGACGGATTTTTCCGTTATTTCCCGATTATAACAAGAAGCCGACCGTGCACACGGCGGGTGTGATTGGTCAGCAGGGGATGCTCACTCCTCCATGGCACGTGATCCCACCTCTGATGTTTCGGAGGTCTGTGTTTGTTCTGCTTCCAATTTGTATTGTTTTGTGGACTTTGATATTGAATACTGTTCTCTCCATATTCTCCTTCTTATTCCTAGAATTTCAGTAATGCTATAATTTAAAAATGTTTTGTCAATGCCGTTATTTGAATTTAAAAAGTTTTATGGCACCTGATCCCATCTCTGATGTTTTGGAGGTCCATGTTTGCTCTGCTCCTACTTTGTATTGTTTTATGGACGTTTGAACCTTCTTGTCGTCTTGAAAACTTTTCGTTATCTTCATATGTTACACTTGTTTATGAAATATTTATGTAATTTTATATATCGTAGTTGAAGCTTCGAACTCAAAGATGCATTGCAATCAACAGAGGTACATGCTTTTGTATAATATACAAGATTACTAGTATTTTTTTTTTAAAAATAAATATGCCTTGGTATATGTTTAATTGTTGTAGGACCGTTTACTCCGCAGACCATTGTTGATTTCTGGAGAATGGTCTGGCAAACGCAGAGCAAGTGAATTGTAATTCTTGCACGATTAACAGAAGGAAATTTGGTGAGAGAACTTTACCTTATCATCATGTTGAAATACATTGTACTTATTCAAAATATTAGAAAATAGTTTAATTTTACTTGTAACACGCCATTTAATTGGATAAAAGATAAGTTGCCTACGTCACAATGAGTTACGTCAAAAAAACGTATTACTCCGCTTGACGTTAATTTTAAAATTTAATCACTGTGAAGCAATATTCTGGGGAGAAAATTATCTCATTGTCTGCACTGAAATTTAATTATAAGGAATGAAGCTTATTTCAACTTATATTTTACGATATAACATAACTTAGGGCAGTTTACGCTATATAAACCGCGAAGCTTGTTTAATTGACTTTTGAACTATAGAGAAATAATTAATTATTGAAATTGTTATTTCCGACATGTAGAGAAGAGCTTTATTTATATTTTTAAATTTTCGAAATCAATTTCAAATACAAAAAAGGAAATTTTATGTGATACAAAATGTCAAATTCATGAAGTCAAAATATTTTTTTTCAATTCTATTCATACTTTGCATGATTACATTTCTTTACTATATTAGATGTATCTAAATAAATTTTGATCAAAACTGAATGAAAATTATCATGAAATAATTTATCTATTTCAAACAAGGGATACAAGAAAGAAAAAGCCTACATTGCAGCTCAAGGTAGCTTTACTTATTTTTTTTTCAGAAAATGCATCGAAAAATAGTCTAGCACGGATAGAGTGACATTCCAATCTTATTTAATTGCTATGACTAAGATAAATCAATAGCCTACCTGTTTTAATTATCTATAGGCCCCTTTCCAATGGAAACTATAGAAGATTTCTGGACGCTCATCTAGCAAACAGATTATACTAGGATCGTAATGTTAACAAACTTATATGAGGGAGAAAAGCTACTTATGTAATCCGGGTTAGAATAGGTCCTCAGTACCCCCTTGCTTGTCGTAAAAGGCGACTAAATGGGGCGGTCCATCGGATGAGACCGTATAAACTGAGGCCCCGTGTCACAGCAGGTGTGGCACAATAAAGATCCCTCCCTGCTCAATGGCCCTGAGTGCCAAGCATAGGCCTAAATTTGCAGCCCTTCACCGGCAATGGTGACGTCTCCATATCAGTGAAATATTCTGGAGAGGGACGTTAAACAGTATACAATCAATCAATCAATCATTGTATTCTTACCCATTAATAATTTATTTGCATATGAAATATTAATCTGTGCTCTAGAATTTCGAGGTGAAGCGAGTGACCCAGTTCCATTTCACGACATGGTCTGATAATTCCGTTCCAGAGGACTTGGCCTCTCTAATTTGTTTCCGGAACTTGGTGAGAAATGGATTGACAAAATCTGATGGTCCAATTGTTGTTCATTGCAGGTACAACAGAAAATTCTTAACAAAGAAAACTTTAAATAAAAATATCTTCAAAAAAATGAATTTAGGAGTAAACTCAAGCATATATGCTTTTAAACATACACTGAACTTGTATCTAAAAATGTAAGTTTAAATAAAGCAATATATATAAATGTTTACTTTCATTGAACATATTGATCTCAACATCATTTATTTAAGCATTGAATTTATATTTTGGGATGTCTTCGGTCCTATAACACACCTGGCCGTACCAACAAATTGAATACCGCGCGTTCTTTAATTTTTCCTCTTCATAATTGTTTATTTCGGTAATCTTTGATGTGAATTTAGCGCCCATCAAAACTGGTGTGTTTTATAGACGTAAGAGCCGTTTGTGACGTCGAAAAGTTAAATAATACAAACGAACATTGCGAGAAAAAAAGTGACAAATTAATTTTAAATGCACATTTCTTGTATTTTTACTTTAATTCAACTCGGCTATTTTTTTAAATTAAATTGTGTCAAACAATGTACATTTTTGGTGTTCATAAAGTTTAAAATGCATGTAGTTCCTACTGTGTATTCTAACGCGCGGTGACAAGGTTTCACTGTGTTACAGAGATTTTAACTTCATGGATTTTTAATGGATTTCATAAAGAAAATTACACTGAATGTAAATATTGTTGAATGAAGCCTACAATTTACTTTTGATCAATATTTTGAAGATAATTAAGTTCTATTTAGAAAATAAATTAATTTATTCTATAACTGTATCATTTCTAGCTCTCTGATTGGCCACGATCCAATATAGCAAAAACCATACTAAGTTATGTTCACCTGTACCAAACCTTTCATATCAACAGAAAAAATCTCCAAAATTAGATAAATTGATATAACCAGTTATGAAAATTTATTTCACCATTATCCTACACTTTCAGATGAACAGAACATTATTTTCAATCTTGAGGACCGGTCACGGTAGCCTAGTGGTAGAGCGTTCGCTTCGTGATCGGGAGGCCCGGGTTCGATTCTCGTTCGCGGCGCCGCGTCATACCTAAGACGTAAACAAAGGTAGTGACTGTTCCTTCGCCAAGCGCTCGGCACTAGAAGTGAAAGTCACGGGTCTTTCGGATATGACCTTAAAAACGTAGGTCCCGTGTCACGGTAGGCGCTGGCACGATAAAGAACCCTCACTGCTCAATGGCCCTGAGTGCCGAGTATAGGTCTAAATTTGAAGCCCTTCACTGGCATACGGTGACGTCTCCATATGAGTGAAAAATTCTCAAGAGGGACGTTAAACAATATACAATCAATCAATCAATCAATCTTGAGGTCAATGAATAGTGTACTTCTCGGGTGGCTTAAAAATGCATCATCGCATTAACCTCAAAAAAGACAATAATTGTATAATATCCTTTATTTAAGATGGCATTATACTTTCTTTTCTAGTGCGGGGATCGGGCGGACGGGGACCTTTATAGCGCTGGACTACATGTTAGATGAGGGGACTGTAGACAATTACGTCGACGTCAAGTCCTACGTCGCCTCCCTCCGCCAGCAAAGAGCAAAGTGTGTTCAAACATATGTAAGTGTACGTTATTGAATGTGATGCTCTCCACACTTTCTCTTTCTTGTCACTTTTTCCCCGACTTTCATTTAAAACGAAGAATTAACATAGAATCATTATTTTTTTTCTTTATAGGAGCAGTACGTTTTTCTTCATGAAGCTCTGATTGATGGACTGCAAAATTCACGACAAAGCTGTTTATCAATAATGTGAAAGAGCATAATCATAAAACACCTATTTAGAAATGATTTTTCAATAAAAACAATTGTAAAATACATATCAAACTGTAACGACGAAATTAACTCCAGTATAAATATGACCGGGAGTCATTTTTCCGACGTGGAAAAATGATATCTTAGCCGTAGAAATATGCAGATACAGAAAAACTTGGTAACGTTGAATTTAAATAATTTTATATATATATAAATATCATAGGCAGGTTTTTCCTTTTTTAAAAAAATGGAATTTCATTTTCACATCTTGTGATACGCCTTTAACAAAATTACTTCGTTACAAGTCTCTGTGCTTGTATATATAAGTACTTTGAAGTTGATATTTAAAATTTGCTGGAGTTCCTGATTGAGACGTTGATGTTTATTTAATCGTCGGAGACCAAGTATTCTAACAAACTGTTAAAACTCTGATGGGCACCAACTGTGCTCCTTTAATGACCAACCTGTTGGTATTTGAACAAAAAAATGCTTTCTTTGTTTGTTATTACTGGAATTAACGGAAGCAGCTGTTGCAGAAAAAATACATAACCCGTGTAAGCGGGTTATGTAAATTTTTTCTGCAATAGCTGCGATGTTAATTCCAGTTAAACGTAGAGATACAAAACCTTAACCAACGTCTTTGACTAATTTAGTAGACTTTTCAGTCTAATTAATGCGAAAGTTCTTTGACCCCTTCAATGACTTATTGCCCCTGAAAATTTATAAATTTCACAAAAAATTTAAGATTGTCAAAACCAGAAGTCGTAGAGACATGAAACCAACTGCAAAAGATTTATTGACCTTTCACCTATAAATTCATATCAAAGGTCAAGGTCAATTCCAAAATTTCAAAATTTTATTTAGGTAAATATATTTAAAAAATTGAAATTTAAAAAGGTGGAAAGGCCTTCTGTGAACAATAAGTTTCCTAGTTTATCTTATTATTAGTAAATTATTTATACACTGAATTGACAACGGATTTTGCAGCAGGGGATGCACTCCTCCATGCTACCTGATCCCACCTCTGATATTTCGGAGGTCCATGTTTGCTCTGCTCCTATTTTGTATTGTTTATGGACTTTGATATTGAATACTGTTCGTTATCTCCATATCATTCTAGTCTATTCCACCATCACCTACATATGGTCTTATGTCTCCCAACTTATTCGCTACTTGTTCGTACATATTGTTCAGCCTTTGCTTGGTACTTTATTTTCTGAATTATTTTATTTTTTGAAGAGAAAATGATGGCATTACATCATAAACTTTTCCTCAGTAATGTAAAAATACTACCACTACAAAAATTCTATTATCACCTTATTAAGGAGTAAATGTCTGCCCTCTTAAATTGTACTTTAATGCAGATTATGAGTACAATCAACTTTTAAATAGAGGTAGGATACTGAATAAGAGTTGTTAATGTTACAGATCTTTCAAAATAAATATTCCGAAAATCCCTTTGTCTTAATTATAAATTTATGACCTTGGTCTTTGAAGTTTTGCTCTCACAATTAATAGGGGGTCGTCTTCGAACAAAAGGGAGTTGTGTAAGATTTCATTGCAAAATCTCAATTGTTTCTCGGGTCATGGCACGAATACGAAAGCGTAACAGACATACAGACGGACAGACAAAAATTAATATCCCCACTTTCAGTGAAAGCGGGTGTCAAAAGTGTCCGTCAGCATTTTTAGTGATAGATTGTATTTGCTGACAAGGTTTTATCAACCAAACTTCTTACTAAATGACGACTTCAATGTCCGTCAGTCGCCCGCGTCTGCTATAGAGTCAGTTGAGAAGTAAGGAGCTGATCCTTACGTCGCGAGTTCGAATACCACTGTGAGACATGGAGAACGGTCCTTCAGATGAGATCGTATAAATTGAAGTACTGCGTCCCGCAGTAGGTAATGGCACGAAAAAGATCTCTCACTGCTCAATGGCTCTAAGTGCCAAGTATAGGTCAAAATTTATAGCCCTCCACCAGCAAGTGGTGGCGTTTCCATATAAATGAAAAACTCTCGAGAGGGAGGTTAAACAACACACAATCAATCAATGTCAATCAATAAAATGATTCACAATCATAATCACTGAAGGAAAACACATGGAAAGTTTTGAAAAATCATAATGTTTATGTTAGAAAAATATTTTTTATAAAAAAAATTTTTCATTAATTACTCAAACCCAGTTGTTTATTATTTCTCATTAAAAATTATGGAAAAATATTTATGAATAACTGCTAGGGTGATGCTCAGTTCGACACAAGAAAACACAACTATTTGTTGCCAATTTGGAATGGTCATTTATTTAACAAATAAATGACAAAGTATTATGCAAAGAAAAACATATAAAACAATAAAAAATACTAATAGCACAATACCATAATTCAATTTAGGGAGTTGTGTTAAAATGCCACAACCCTAAAAATAGGATATAAAAACATCATACGCACATTATTGAAACTAGAATAATCCTAAAGTTATAAGACAAGATAAAAATGGGAAATTGTATATACAAAGTATTAAAGATGGGGTATCTTCCGACACCAATCAAACCTGTGGCTTCCTACAGTTTGATATGCCCATCCAATATATTTTCAAATTCATAATCTTAGAAAAAAAAGTGTGACCATACATATAAAACATTATAGAACCTTATATCAATGTTAAAGTCGCTTTATCAAGCAGACAATAATTCTATACACTGCATTCTTGTAGTTCAGTGGTTATATCAGCTGGTATCCTAGAGTTCTTCCATTTGCTGACGTATGGTTGTCTTTCAAAAATGTACAAGAAAATATTCATGTAATTTGAATAGGTTTCTTAATGTCAATAAAAAAATGAATTAATGGATTATTAAATTTGTTATCATTTGTCTTAAATGAAAAGGTTAAATATTTGAAAAATTTTCATTTGTGAAATTTAAAAGGGTTTCACGTAGCATTACAGTATGTTCGTGGGATTTTTTTTTTTTGTGTGAAAATACAATTTTCTGATTGCTCTTCTTGAAAACGACGTGTATTTATGAGCAAAAATTAATTATTTATATTCAATTTTATGTAAGAAAATGACAATCTAAATAAAGAGTGCACAACGAACTTCATGTATTTTCAAAGATAAATTAGAAATAAGAAATGAAGACAAACAAAATTTTGCACTCTTTTTTCTTTCAAAAGACGTTACATGATAAATGACATTGACATAAGAATTGCATTTATTTCAATTTATATCTATACAAAAGATCTCAAAGATTGAATATATACCTTTCTTTCTTATTGCAAGGAACCCTCATACAGGCTTTGCAACACAACCTACAAAGAACTAGCTAATAAGTTTTCTAATATGTTTGAGTCCGAAAATAAAAAGAATTATTCAAATCGCAATAAAAAATGGGAGTTTTTCTAAGAATCATTTTACCTATTAAGAAGGATATATGTCAGCAGTATAATAGATAGACAGGAAAACAAGGTCCAAATAACTATCTTTCCTACATCTATTCTCTCATCTATCTGATCTGGAGAAAGATTGCCTTTAATCTCTATAAAAAAGCAGAGGACATAAAACCACAAAAATGTTCGAAATATACAGGTATATGCATGGTGACTTTAATACAACTCATAATATTACCTTCTGAACAATTTTCTCCAAAATGACCGTCTTTACATGTCAGACATGTGCCGTTGCTTATATCACAGGTTTCACAGCTAGGAGGACATTTATGCTGGCAAAATTGACCATATCTGGACTGCTGACATCTAGTACAGTGCTCAGTCAGAAAGTTACACTCAGAGCATGCTGAGGAACAATTCTTGCATGTACAATATTCTGAAATATTAGAAATGAATAGAAATATGAGATCAAATCTGCGTTTTGCCCTGTCGGTCGGATTTATTTCTGTTTGTGTCAAATTTCTCGGCTTAAAACCATATTTTAACTTTAAATATATTTTTTTAAATTTTGATTTTAGTTTGATTTGAATTTGGGCAGCATTAGAGATCACTGTTCTCGTTTATTCAACAATTTTTTTCCACGATAACAAAATGTAAATGAGAGACTGTTTACATGTACTACATGTACTATTACTTAAAATTTAGGATGGGTGGGGATAGTGGTAAATAAAGAAATAATTCTTAAAACAAATACAGATCTTAACTTGAATTTCTGATATCAAAAACTTAATTGAATGTAAAATTAAAGCTGTCGGGGTTAGGATTTTACTTGGGATTTTACCGTACTTTCTCTTTTCTTTCTTGTTTTTAGATTCAAATTCATTCATATTTGGTTAAATAAGAGAAAAATCATTCATTTTTATGGATTTCTATGCTCATCAAGTTTTGTGATAAAATAACTATATAATTATGCCTTTTAAAAATATATACAACTTTTGTCAGGCTCCATCTCGAATATGCCTCAGTTGTCTGGGACGGCTGTACACTTTACATTCCTGGAATTCCTTTCTAAAGACATACGAGACACAACCTTTTCGAGTAGTAAATTTAAAACAAGAATATGCCAACATCCCCCAAAGCCGCCTTCGTATTTTTCATATGGGAAACGCTATTCAGATATAATTCACACAAAATTAAGGCACAGTATACTTAATAGTATACTTAATAATGATCTTTATCGAAGAAATATGTTTGACTCTCCTAATTGTTCATGTGGACAAATTAAAGATGTTTACCATTTCTTTTTTGTCTGTAAAAGATATGAGCGGCCAAGAAATTGCTTCTTAAACAATATTTTACGATGCAATCACTTGACAATAGTCAACTCCCATCTCTTATTATTTGAAAATGATTCCTTGTCTGTTGATGTGAATAACAAAATATTTCACTGTGTCCAAAAGTTAAATACTTCCCTTACTTGTGCAGCAATATACCTTCAACACCTGCATACGGAGTTTATATATCTCAGTTGATTTGATACGCAAGCACATGTTCTACGTATAAACAACATCGAGGTAATTGTTGTCTCGGTTGATTCGATAAGAAAGAGCATGCTATACTTACGTGCAATTTCTATTATTGACAAACAAGTTGATGGATTAAGAATACATGTATCATCTGTCTTCTTAAAAGTAATCATTTCGTAAGTTCTACGAGGGTTGTTCGAAAATTATTGAGACATTGTGTGTATTTTGCTTTCTAATGAACGTCTTTCGGTGAAATTTTGCATATACGTTTGACAAACATTTAGAGTTAATAAAAGCAAAAAATATTTTACAAATATTAAATATTTTCTGTACAATGCTACATAAATGCGTCAATAGTAGGGGTACCCGGAGCAGTCACGAAATCAGATATTGAAAATATGTAACACCAACGTTCTAACTCTTTGTGGACCCATGATAAGAGCTAAAATAATTCAGTTTATGTGTATAATTTTTCAGCTTTATTTCAAATTCATGTTGTGCGACTTTGTTAGAATTCTGATCACAAATACGGAGATAATCAAAAAGTTAAGCGCGGTAGAGAAATCTGCAAAGAACGAAAAAATGGATTTTGACGTCAAGGGCGGAGCAGCCAGCATACCTTAAATTTTGTGTATCGCAATGTAGAACTCTTTTCCAGACAGGACGACCTGCTAAAACAATAACAATAACAAGGAGAAAAAAAAATGTGTGTTTTTTTTTTCATTGATATACATTTTTATTTCTTTACAATTAATTCAACCAGAGTGAAATCAAAAGCACCGGACCATCAGTTATTACATACGACAATAATATCGTTACGATATTTATATCAATGACCCGCGTTGCATAAATCGGCACTGCATGATTCTAAATCTCCTTTCCCACAAATGAAAATTTTACACTGGGGTAGCAACGCCATATATTTTTAAAGAATAGGTTGAGAAAAGAGACTTTTTGTAAAGTTATATGTAATAACAAAGAAGGAAAAGTATTAAACGCTTCGCAATCGTTTTACATGCGAAACCATCTGCGGGTGACGTGACGTAAAATGACGTAGCGATGCTGCTCCGGGGCGATAGATATATGCATGTTTATTATTTCACCGAAACTTTTCTTATTATCATAGGAATTAGAAATTTTGCGTAATTGTTTTATTCGTTCTTTAGAAAGTGTTGATGAATTTTCATGAAATTATCTCCGTCCTTTATGGAGTAAATGCAATTGTCTCAATAATTTCCGAACAGCACTCGTATGGTCGATACAATGACCTCGTCAGCAAGTATAATTTATCAAATGCTGACTGACTTTTTTCATACTAACTGTTAGTCCATTTTATCCACTGAATTGACGACAGAATTTTCGGTTATTTCACGAGTATGACAAGGAGCGCAAGGCGTTTTTCATACTAATTGTTAGTCCATTATTTACACACTAAATTGACAACGGATTTTTTTCATAATTTCATGATCATGACAAGGAGAACACGGTGAATGTAACCGGTCGGCACTGGATGCTTACTCTTTTGCGGCACCTGATCCTACCTCTGATGAGTTTACTTTGCTTCTATTTTGAATTGTTTTACGGGGTTTTGATCTTAAATACTGTTCGTTATCTTCATATGTTTCGTTGATATGTTTTTGTCGAGTTAAATGTGGTATTTTTAACGCAATTGTTGACTGTAAAGGTATTCCACAAATCTCATAGACAAAAAGACCTGATTTTGCAAAATGTTCATAGTCATTCAAATAGCCAGATTTAAACCAAATTGAGCAAGCAGTGTACAAAATGGATTGTCAGGATTTGCTGCATAGTACATATAATGTACAGTTAACAGAATGCAATTTTCAAATCTAAACATATTCAAAGATAAGGAAAATCAATGAAAAAGAAAACTAAGTGTATAAATTAAAGATTTTACCTGAAACTGGCAGTGTTTAAAAAAAATAAACTGATTTCGATCAGTCGTTTTGATTGAAATTCGTTAGGTCTCAAACCATAGAAATTGTTCTATTAAATGTGTGTTTAATAGGATCTTACTATAAGTAACATACTATAACATACTTTGATCGTTTTTTTTTTGTAGTATTTCTACCTGTAAGCATACTTTGATCGTCTTTGTATGTAATATTTCTACCAGTACATTACATCATCCTGATACTTGAAACAGTATTGTTTGAAACTTGTCCCATTCATACTTTGCACTTTCATTTACTCATTGGAACCGGTCATTCGGATGAGACCATATAAACCGCACAATTTGTGCTAGCACAAAAAAATCTATTAATGCTCAGTGACCGTAGGTGCCGAATACTGTAAACCAACTATTATTCGTGATATCTTTTATTCGCGAATCGCCAGTTTACAATCAATCTGCAACGATCAATATTTATGACTGAGGAAATATTCTCTACAAATATTGCTAGCGGCGATTAATATTTGCGAGTTAAAGCACATCGCAGACTCGTAAATCTTTTTCTCATGCTAATAAAAGTTGGTTTATACTATAGGACAAAATTTGAGGCTCTCCACCGGCAAGTGGTGGCGTCTTCATATGACTGACAAATTCTCAATAGGGACGTTAAACATTATATAAACAAACAAACTCACTAGAATATTGACATTGGTTCCCATGGTATCCATCTTTACATCTCGAACACTCTCCAGTCAGCTCATCACATGATCCAGGTACACATCCGGGAGAACACTGATATTCACACCAGACCCCGTAATGTGATCCGTCACAAGATTTACAGCTGCTGGATGGAGTACACTTTGTACAGGGAATACCAAGGTTGTTAGACTCACATACTGCAAGTCATTGTAGGTAACATCACAAAAAATTGATTTAAACTAAAGCATATGAAATGGGTTTTTTTTCAGTTGCTTCGAGTTTATACAAATCAGTAATCTTTGTAATCGATGTTTATATTTTTAAATGAAAGATATGGATACAATATTCATACCTTTAACTTTAAAGTCACACAATGTCATGGTTCCATAACTTGTCTTTTTAACGACAATAACATCTCCGTGTAAGTTTGATTTACAAGTGAGATTTACTTTGCTTGTAGTAAATTCAAATGGTAGTTGTTTATAACCACAAACTTGTCGAGCGGAAGTGTCCAAATTATTTTGAACTTCTATTGTGTAAATACCTAATGAATTTAAACTCAGCAATAAGATGTAAATAAAGAAATATAATGACATTAATCAAATAAAACATTTCATTACTTGCCTCCTTTTAGCCGAAGATAGACACCGGCAATAGTCAGAGACTGGTTAAACTGTACCCTCCAGTACTCTCCTACCCCCTTCTTGGTCCAAGTACATGTTTGTATGTCGTCATCAACGGCGTTGTGGGGTCCGTTTAGTGGTAAGGGAACACTGCTTTGTGAGACTTCATATGCAACAAGAGAGTATGCTCCTGAAATTTTAATTTATCAATTTTGATTAAGCTTAAATAAATATTTTATTCAAATATTTGGAGGTAAATCACTGACTAAATAACCCTTTCAATGAAATTCAGGTTGTCGTCATTAACAGCGGTTTGAGCAGGACACAGATCATTGTTTGCCTATGAAACAAATGAAACACCTCTAAAATTCAGTTTTAAATTATGTTCAGTTATAATTTAATTGAATCATATATATTATTCATCTATTTGAGAACAGATTAGTGAAGACTGTAATCTATTTTAATAAAAATTTAACATTATTTAATTCACATTTCAAAACAAAGCGAATTTCATAAATGTCTTAGAAAGAAAACAAACAATGTATAGTTACTTTGAAATCAAAAATGAAAAGATAAAATGGTGTACCTCTAGAACCAATGCTAATGACAGACAGAATTGTTACATATTTAGATATGTCCATTATGGCCTAAACTTGTGTTGATTTCCAGATATGTTCACCTCATGATAATTTATTTCTTATTTGATTAAATTGTATTATTTTGCTTTGCTTTATCATATTTGTACGAGCATGTCGATCGCTGATAAAACCGGAAATATTAATAACGTTAGTGTTAATTTCATATCATTAATAAAACGTGGATTTAATCAAGTGTTATAATCAAAGATACTTATGGTTCCTTTTCTTAAGGATAAGATCTTTACTCAAGACTTCTTTTTTTGAATACTTAAACTTATTTCGGTGGATTCTAACGTATTTGTTATTTCATAAAAGTTTTGCAAAAACAAAAAAAAAGATTCAGAGCAACGATATCTCATAATCAACAATTAAGGACTCGAATCAAGTCTATGTAGCACCTTTTTATTATCTACTTATTTCTGCTTTTGTTCGTTTTTACGTCTTTCTAAACAGAGAACTTATAAACATGTTTCTGTTTTTTAACTCTGGTTATCAAGTCAAAAGAATTAGAGATATATTACTTGTCTCCCTTTGTATGAAAGTTCGCGTAGGACTATTTTTAGCATTTTTAAGAACATACCATTCTGATAAGAACCATTCTTCGTATGTGAGAGACGGACACAACCAGTCTTACAAGAAAAAATAAACAGAAAGAACTGAGAGCAAAACTACTTTATGCCTCTAGATGTTTAACGCATGTCTTGATAACATGTATATACTAAGTGTGATTTCTGAAACAAGGCAAACTATTGACGTACAAGCTGATAAAACAAGAATATCAACAATCTCGTTTAAAGTCATCGTTTTGCAATTTTTATGGTAGATACAATTACTGTATGTGTATTGAATAAATGGCCTTCATATTTTAACGGCTTTGGCCTGGACAATGCGCTAATTCATGAATACCGCTAAAAAAAATCATTTGTTTTCACAGTACATGGTACAGACACTTGTAGCGCTAATTCATGAAAACGCCAAAAACACCATGTCCCTTAATTGTGCTAAATTTTGAATACGCTAATTCAAGTACACCTACAGTACCTTAAGTCAAATGTTGACTATTTTAAATTGTTAAGCCAATTTTACATACTGAATTGTAAACGGATTTTCCCGTTTTCCGATCATGACGAAGAGCGCACAGCGGGTTTGAACCGTCGGCAACAAATCGAATGGTTACTCATCCTTGGAATATGGTCTGATCCCATCTCCCATGGATG
Source organism: Saccostrea glomerata (assembly GCA_003671525.1). Taxonomy (NCBI): domain Eukaryota; kingdom Metazoa; phylum Mollusca; class Bivalvia; order Ostreida; family Ostreidae; genus Saccostrea; species Saccostrea glomerata. The sequence continues at coordinate 422,470 of PRKT01000193.1, forward strand.
ATTTAGAGATCATTGTTTGCTCCTTATTTGTTTTGATTGAATGGACTTTTGAAAGTGATTTCTGTTGATTACCTCTATGTTTTATTAATATATTAGGGAATGTTCACATATCGGTTTGTTCACTTGTGTGTCTGTTTTTTCGTATGTTTAGATGCTACTTATATATTCATAGATTTTTGTTCATTTTGAATAAAATCTTGTCATATTAAATGCATCCTCATAACGTCAAGTGTCCTAAGTTGAATCTGATAAACTTCATTCCATATTTTACATGCTGCCAGCAGCAGCAACGCTTATTTAGGAAAGTATGAAATTTGTTTTTCTTAACTCTCAACCAATCTTATTAAGCCTTTCGGTAACAGGTAACACCTAGAGATGCAAACAGATTCCTTTCGGATCACGTTATCTGTGTAATAATCATTGCTTGATTTTCATTGGTCTTCTTTTCGAGAGAAATAGCAAGCCTGAAAAAAATCAGATGAAATTTGTCCAACAACGTGTTCACTCAAACCCCTGACCTTGTGATTGTGTACAAAATTTCTACAATGACTAGGGCATAAGTGTATCATTTTTTTTCAAAAATTAAATTCGATGCAACGGCTAATAAAATGGTTTAGTGAAATTCATTTTAGTGTAGTTTGGGTCTTTTTTATATAAAGCTTGTGCTTCCGAACGCATTTCTTTTATGTAACTTTTTTTCCGTAGGTAAATTTCAGATAGGGTTAACCCTGATAAAACATCATCAAGTATCTTACGAACAAAGATGTCTATATTTTTTTTTCTTTGGTAAGAATTAGAATCGCACTGTGTATTGGACATAAAGACGACATGTCCTTCAAAATGGTAAAAGTATACTAAGGTCCATGTAAGAAAAGGCGCTGGCACAAAAAAGACCTCTTACAACTCAAATGTAGTAATTACTCAGAACAGGTCTAAACGTACAATACGAGTAAACATTCTCGAAGAGATGTTAAACAAAGACACACATGGTGGGTTCCAATAAATTTTCTAAGAAGTGTCAAAAAGAAATCTAAAAGGGAAAATCTTTAGCCAGATTTCATTGTAACAATTGACTAAAATATTTTCCCTTCTATATACATGGCTTATAGTTCAAGAGAAATCTGTGAGTGAATAATCATTCAATTTTAACAAATCCCATAAATCATCTTTAATAAATTTTCAGACGAGACTGAGTTGCATATCATTCTAAAGCATCAAATTATGAAAACATTTTCTGAAAGAAAGGAATATATCTTTTTTTTTTTAGTTTCAGTGAATTCAAAGTTGCTATGTTTTCAGCGTCGTTCTTACCGATGACGCAAAAATATTTTCTGTGTCACCCAATTTCTGTTTGAAATGTTTGTTTATATTGTGAGTAAATTATAAATAATCCATTTAAATATTTCCGGGTTTTGCAGTAACATGTGATGCTCAAAGAAATAAATACACACTATTCAGATCATTCGATTCATACAAAGGGGAAAATGTCTGGAACTCTGTATAATGGGCAGATTGCTTCAAAATGCACACTTATTTTGTCCTTGTTCATCATGGATTCTAAAGGTAATCAATGAATAAATAATTCCAAAAACAATTTTTATTAAGTTTTTTTTTATATTACATCAAAATATCAAATAATTTATATTTTTCCGTAGCTATAGTTTTTTTTACAAACGACATAACATTTAACTATGCTATTTAGTTAGTGCTTTCCTTATATATCGTTGAATAAACTGTTTATTTGAAGCGTAAAAATGATAAATTTAAAAAAAAGGAAAAGAAAAACGTGAATTTCAGGTGTATACTCTCTTGCTGGATATGAAGTCTCACAAAGCAGTGTTCCAATTCCACAAAATGGACCTCACAACGCCCTTGATGACGACAACCTTACATGCGCTGTGACCAAGAAGGGGGTAGGAGAGTACTGGAGGGTACAGTTTAACCAGTCTCTTACTATTGCCAGTGTCTATCTTCGACTACTAGGAGGCAAGCAATGAGTTTTTTTTTTATTTGATATATGTCATTATAATTCCTTATTTACATGTTATTAATTCTTTTGTTTAAAATCCTTTACTTAGGTAATTACACAATAGAAGTGCAAAATACTTTGGACATTTACGTTCGAGAAGTTTGTGGTTATAAACATCTACCCTTTGAATTTATTACAAGCAATGTAAATATCACCTGTAAATCAGATCCACATGGAGATGTCATCATCGTTAACAAGACAAGTTATGGAAAGTTGACACTGTGTGACTTTAAACTTCAAGGTATGAGTATGGTATCTACATCACTCATTTTAAGATATTAATACCAATTACAAACACCTTTTTAAAAGATTACTGTTTTGTATAAACTCGAAGAAATTTAGAAATTCATTTTATATGCTTTAGTTTTTTTGTAATCATTTTTTTTTCTGACGTTATCTACAATGACTTGCAGTATGTGAGTCTAACAACCTTGGTATTCCCTGTACAAAGTGTACTCCGTCCAGCAGCTGTAAATCTTGTGACGGGTCACATTATGGAGTCAGGTGTGAATATCAGTGTTCCCCCGGATGTGTACCTGGATCATGTGATGAGCTGACTGGAGAGTGTTCCAGATGTAAAGATGGATACCATGGAAACCAATGTCAATTTTTTAGTAAGTTAATGAAATTGTTAAGTATAAATGGGATAGGTTTTAAAGGGTACTGGTTTAAATATTAGGATTATACACGTATCTTTATGTACTGATAGAAATACTTTCCCCAAAAAAGAAAAAAAGAGTAAAGAGAGGTATGTAATGATAAAACTCTAATGGTCTAGCCTTTAGATTGAGTAATTTTGTACATGTGTACCATGCTTAACGTCAAAACATAGTAAATGTAAAAACCGCCTTTATCATTGTAATTGATATACTCTGTATGGTTTTGTAGATATGACATAATTTGTTTAATGAGTTGGGTATGTCATATATACTATGCATTTACATATTTAAGTCGCTTTGTGATTTATTAATCAATAATGATTAAGAAATGACAATACTAATTCCGACCTTGCTTTTTTTCATTTTGACAAACAGAGCACTGCCACATCGGGCTCCAAGACCATAAACTGAGAACAGAATTAAGTCAAAATTACAAAGCAATGTAACTTTTGAATTAATTTTGATATTGAAACTAAATTCTCATCATGAAACATATGGAGATAACGAACAGTATTCAAGATCAAAAGTCCACAAAATAAGAGCAGTGCAAATACGGACCTCCAAAACATCAGAAGTGGGATGTCTGATTTTAATTGTTAAACGAGAATGCAATGTTTAAGCAAATACATTGATTAAACTTCAAGATATTCAAAATTATTTTTTTTAAATTAAGTCTGTTCTCAGTTTATGGTCTTGGGGCTGTATCCGAAAAATATCTTTGTAATTCTTTTATACTTATATCATGAGACTGATCATTATTCGTTCTGGAAGATAGTTGAAGGGGTGCTTATAATTGATAATCCTCTTATACGAGGAATATCAATTGTCCTTACTCATAGAACCAAAATGAAAGATACATGTTAAAATTCATTTTCTATACTTAATTTTCAGAAATGTGTACATGTAAGAATTGTACGTCAGCATGCACCGAGTGCAACATTTTGAATAAAGAATGTACCCGATGTAAAGATTCAAGATATGGTAAATTTTGCCAGCATAAATGTCTTACTTACTGTAAAACCTGTGAAATAAGCAACGGCACTTGTCTGACATGTACAGACGGTCATTTTGGAGAAAATTGCTCAGGTAAAAATGATGCATCTAAAAATAGCATTAATTTGCAGATTTTTTCTGCAATTTTTCATGGAGTTGTATTCAACAGAGCCGGTATCAGTATTTATAGTCATATAATTTTAATAAAAAGCATTGACCATCTTTTCACAGATCAAGTGAGAACGGATGTAGGGAAAATACTCTTTTGGGTGTTGTTTCCTATTGGATTTATCATCGTATTAGCCTCACCCTTCCTTCTGAAAAAGTAATTATCAACAAAAAGAATAATAATTCAAATTTGATTTTGATAGCTTTTTATGTATATGCAAATATTTTAATAAGTATATATTTCTTCCAGATTTTGTAGACGTTTTTTGTGTTCTAAATCCTTTTCATTCTTCAAACATACAAGAACACCAGCCTTAAATATATCCGAACAGGCAATGATGACACGGAACACACTAAACAGCAGCCGCGTAATACTAGAACCCGAGGGGAATAGCCACTACTTAGACGATCCCTACGATGGTGTAGTACAAGTCGTGGTGACATTCAGTAACATAAAAACTAAGAGTTTGTCCATAGAACAGTTTGTCAAAGACACCCACCAAAAGATGATGGCCAACGAATTCCGGTCAGAGTTCAAGGTTAATGGCAAAGAATGATACATTTTTAATATACATCTCTCAAGTGAGAGATCAAAAGAGAGAGGAAAAGTTAAATTTCAATATAAAGATTTACTTTCCTTTTTTCATCAAAATAAAATAAAGAAATCTTAGGAAAATGAGATAATTAAGATTTACCAAATATGACAAGATATATTCCTCATTATTGTTTCTATTTAAATGTTTTATAACATTTATAGATTCTGCCGAATGGCCTTATGAATTTGCACACCGAAGCTTTGAAAATGGAAAATAGCACGAAAAACAGATTCAAAAAGATATATCCCTGTAAGATTTTGTTTTTCTTATAAGACAACAGATAAGAACGACACATTAATGTATTTATATAAAATTTAATAAATCTTAATTCATTTATTTAACTTTGTTTTTTTTTTAATTCAGATGATGCAAACAGAGTAATACTGGAACCTATTGGAAATCTTTATCCTGGAAATTATATCAATGCCAGTTATGTTAATGTGAGTTTACATGTGAATACACACTTATTTTCATTTTAACTTTTTATTTCGAGGTGACCAATTCTCTTTTATTTAGAAAATCTAGCTAGTTTAGGATGTTTAAATTTCCACTTTATACTTTCAGGGTGTCTACAAGGAAAACGCCTACATTGCAGCACAAGGTAATGTATCTGTGATTTAAGACTATCTCGATCAGACGTGTCAGGGCAGGAGACAAGAGAACTGCTTTTTCTGCTTAAGAATCATGAAATAGACAAACCTTAAAATGTTCAGAATCAAACACATTATTTCATTCAATTTTACATAAATATGCATATAATCTTTCTTTTTCTTAGAATTTCCTGCAGTAATACTATATTATAAAGATTTTTTGTCAATGGCGTAATTTGAACTTAAAAAGAAGTTTTATGATACCTGATCCCACCTCTTACGTTTTGGATTTCTGTGTTTGGTCTGCTCCTATTTTGTATTGTTTTAAGGACGTTTGAATCTTGTTGACGTCTTGAATACTGTTCGTCATCTTCATATATTTCATTTGTTTAAGAAATATTTATGTATTTTTATATTGTAATTAAATCTTCGAACTCAAAGATGCATTACAGTCAACAGAGGTTCATGCTTTTCTATAAATTACAAGATAATTTTTTCAAATATATAAGCCTTCTTATATGTTTGTTGTAGGACCTTTTACTCCGCAGACCATTGTTGATTTCTGGAGAATGGTCTGGCAAACGCAGAGCAAGAGAATCGTAATGCTTACACGATTAACAGAAGGAAATGCGGTAGGAAAAAATTACCTTATCATCATTTTGAAATACAGTCAACTTATTCAAAATACTAGTATTAGAAAAAAGTCAGTCATCATATATAGACGATTAATTGAATTCTATTTTCTTTTTCACTTTGAGTTTGTAATGAACATGGAAATATGCATTTTTAAGTTCTGCTAGAAAAGTCAGTTTCTGAAATTGTTTTTGTTGAAATGAAAAAAATCCTTAATAATTTTATTTCCACTTTTTTTATCGATTTTCCCCATAGGAAAAATGTATGCAATATTGGCCGGGAGACGCAGGTGAATTTGGACCTTTCTCAATAATTGTCCAAAAGGAAGATAGCATGGATAAATTTACAATACGAAAATTTATTGTTAGAATGGTAAGTGTAGAAAACAATTATGTAAAAATTGTTTCCCTTTAATATGAATCTGATAAAGATGTATACTACTGATATACCCCCTCAATAGTTACATGGATTTAATTAAACTAATTCTCACAGATTAGTGTTTTAAAATTCTTAAAACTAAGAAAAACAGTATTTTTGTTAATTTTGCAAATCAGTATTGTGATGCATTTCCTACATAAATGTTTTGTAAATATTCCTGGACAGGCGTGTCAAAACATCTGAGAAAAACATCCTTCTCTTAAATTATTTTTCTGAAATTTATCCTAAAATAGAGGAAATAATAGTGAGAACAAGTGCGATCTCCTTTAATGTTCAAACACGTCAGAGTGTATTTGATGAGTTCACATGTGAATACCCGGAAAGTGTATATGTGAATCTGACTGAATATTGAAGTGGGGCCAAACTCAAATGAGTCCAGTTCAAGAACAAACTGGTACCACTTCATGAAAATAAATGTTTCCTCTTTGTAACAGATATACACTTATTGATCAAGTTTAAAGTGCAAAAACTGAATTTTATTTCCTGTATTCCATATATGCTGTAACATAATTGACCTATCGCACTGCTTGAAATAGATTAGAGTGATTGGTGATTTTAGGACGTATAAGAAAAGATCTATTATTAAACAATTTAAAATAATTGTATATCAAATTAGCGAACTTAAAAATTTTTGAGCAATATAACCAATAGTGAGCAAAAAGTATTCCTCCGAATTTAACATTTCAGGGGGAGGAGACCAGGAGAGTGACACAGTACCAGTTTACGGTCTGGCCTGATACAAAAGTCCCACATAACCTCGAGGCACTTCTTTGTTTTCGAAACATCTCTAAAAATTCAATAAGTCCCAACGAAGGACCAATAATTGTACATGGAAGGTAAAAAGAAAAAAAATATATTTTTTTTAATTTTGCCTTTTTATGTCCATGATAATTACTATTTTGAGCTCGTCTTTTTCATGTCAAAGTATTCAATGCTGTCAAAAACAGGAAACAAATGCTCAGTAAAAAAAAAAAAACAGGAAAACTAAACACTTTCAGAGACACTTTTGTGAAAACAAGTCCATTCTTGCTCTGAAATATACTGCCATTGTTAGCCTTATACCTCTTTTTGATTTATCGTTAGTAACACTTTAATTTTAATTTCTTTATAATACTTTAACGTAGTGCGGGTATTGGTCGCACTGGGTCATTTATCGCCCTGGACTACCTCCTAGAGAAGGGTTTCAAGGAGGGAAGTGTTGACGTCAAGAACTGCGTCATCAACCTGAGACAACAAAGAGCTTTCTCCATACAGTCCGTTGTAGGTTCAGATTTCATTTCTATCTTTTAAAAAAAATATTGGTAATGATAAACAGTTCTGAATTTAAAACCGCAAAGTTTCTTCAAGATTAAAATGATCAAGTAGTATTCTTTACCGCATTTCTAAAGGACAAAAGTTTACTCATTTTTACCTAATTATACTGTATTCTTGTTTTTGAATCAGTATAATCGGAATATGTTTTAGTACACTTATTTTTTTCTGATAATGATATACACTAATAAATAAGATATATTTTAAACTAATGATATACATTATATAACAAGAGTTTAATTCATCCTGTTCCTGTTTCAGGACCAGTATATTTTCCTGCATGATGCACTGGTGGAAGGTTTGACAAATCTGACATTAAATTGTGCGCTTCATGTGGTGGATGAAATGTGATTTAAGTACTTTGAAACCCTAGTAAAATCAACCCTTGTATGAAGTTAAACATTGTATAACAATTGCTTAAAAGTGTGCTATTTATCTTGTTATTCAGATTCGATGAAGTATATTAAATTATCAAGTAACTCTTTGTGCATAAGAGTTGAATTAAATTATTTATAAGTTAGGGACATATGATGCTTTAAAAATATATTAAAGAAAGTGGAAAACAAATTGAACCGATTTTATAGATGCTAAAATACATATTATATCCCAGATTTTCCATAAAACCAACCTTTTACATTTTTTTCTTTTATGTAACGGTATATATAATATTGATATTATTTGCAAAATCCTTTTTAAAATGGAATATCAATACAGATAATGAACAGTCATCAAGCTCAATGTCCATTTAGGAGCTTTAAAACATCAGATGGGGATCAGAGCCACGGAAGAGTGCGCATCCCTTGCCGACCGTGGTCCTTGTCATGATCGGGGAAAAAAGTAGACAATTCAGTGTGTAAATAACAAGAATTAGTATGATATGTCAGCATATGACAAAATGATAGGTTGTATTTGCTGACCATTGGATCTACTAAATTGCAAATGAGAATAATTTTTTCAACAACTGGTTTGTCAATACCTCAATGCCTCGTTTAAGAAATTGTTCGTAGGTAGGGCATGCTATTGCATATTGAATCAATTGAGAGACATAAATTCCATAGAAATGTGATTATATAAAGGTCAGGGAAGTTAATGATTGAAAAGTTGAAGTTATTACGTTTATCACAAAGTGTTGTCCTAATCCAAGTATGATGTGTAAGACTCTGTGGTGTCTTTTATTCTAAGCTCACATGGGGTATATCAAGTCGACATATGAATAGAGGTAACAGAAGTAACTACAGTATTGTTAATTGATAATACAAATAATATTACCTCTGGAATTTCCAGACATCCATGTTTTATATCCTCCATTTTTTATTCACATTTTAATTTTAACCATGTATCAAATTGATTTATTAAACAAAAAAAATCAACAAAACTTAAGAATTCTGCTTTTAAAACCTATTTTCTGTGGAATATGGTTTCATATGACCTTGAAATTGTATAAAACAATATGTTCCTATCCTTATATGCAAATTAATTATACTAGACTTTTTTCATCGCCTTTTTCTAAGATTTTGTACATAATCAATGTTTAGATAATAAATGTATTACAGAAAAGTACTTAATTTTTTCTTATTTTTGAAATCGAATATAGATTACGACTTACATGTCTTTTATATAGATAAAATTGTTGTTTTCTATTACGAGGTTTGTTAAGTGAAATAAAAGTACAATATTGTGGTGAATGCTTTATCAAATTTTATGAAAATATCAAAGCTGCATTTTAAAAAGAAAGTGTAGAAGGTACATGGATTCTTTAAATAAAACATATACCGAAAATTTATTCCAAAATTGTTTTAAATTGTCATCTCTTTTTATCGTAGTGCATAATGCAATAATTGTAATGATGGATTGTTGTGAAGAGAACTAGGTAAAGTTAAGGTGAAGATCTAGTAAATGAAAGGTGCCTACAGATTTATCAAATTCAAGAAATGAATTCCTCTAATAATGCTTTATAACTTTAGCTTGGTCAAAAAAGGTGTTTCGGGGCATAATTTATAGGAAAATAAGATGAAAAACCATATTTTAAACTGTCATTTTCCATGAAAAATTAAGAAAATTAGTCATGAATATGGGAGTTTTTTCCATATCACACAAACAAAATGTATCCAGATTGCCTACAATCTTTCAGAAAACGGTAATTTGTATGTTCTTGGTCTCTTCTTTTAAATAATGTTAAATTTAATATAGGTATCCGGACTACTTTTCAGGTGATTTCAAATTGAATTCTATGAAAATACTTTATTTTCTACACAATTCTATTCGAGCCGTAAAGTACGGGAAAAAGAAAGTTGAAAGTGATTATGACGTCATAATGGATCTAGCACCAAAATGTTAGTCTAAGGACATTTACTAGATCTTGACCTTAAAATGTAGTATCTTCTCTGAATTTAATTTAATTGTATTTGGGGTGTTCAGATCTTTATCTGCATTTTTCAAATTGACCTTGAAATGTATATTAGTAACTGTTACATATTTTTTCATGACATCTAGACCTCATTAAAAATGTTTAACTTATATACATATTTTTAAAAAGCAAAAGAATACCTTAGACCCTAAGATTTTCTCTCAATCAGAAAGTTATTTCCGGCAGCTAGTTTAAGATCTGTAATATGAATTTTGAAGAAGTCTTTTGTTTGTGCGAAGTTACAATATAAAGTGTTGTTGAAAAAAACACATAATAATTTTAAATTGAAAATCAAGAAATTATAGGATTTTTTATGTACTTTTTACATGTTATCGAATCTTAAGACACATTAAATTCAGATTGTTGTAATTTCTCATAAAATGAACAATTGGTTTTCGGTCAATTTTCGACGTTTGCGTCAATATGCTTTTTAATGATTACTAGTATTTCAATAAGTCGAATTCATATTTCATATTCCCCGGTGAACTCGATCGAAATTAAAGGCACAAAGAGTCTACTACTAGTATCTCTGTTTAACACCTATATGTTTTAATGACGAGACTCATAAAAGCTAAATATGAAAACGGAATGTCTTGAACATTAACTTCTTGTATTTTTTCTTGTTCTGCTATTCTACCATTACCTTTGCACAGTGTTCTTTTTTTAGCTAAGCTGGTACGCAAAATCATCTTCCTAAATGCACACTTTTTAAGCAAGCTACTGATATGTAAAGTTTATGTTACGGGAGTTCCAGTATCACATAATTTCGTGTATCTCTTATTTATAAGATGGGGCGAACAGAGATCAATCTCATAAATATAGTAAACAAAACAAATTGTAAACTGTGCTAAAAATACCGACCCCTAAAAGACGTTAGAGGTTGGATCAGTCCCATGTTGACCAGTCAGTATTCACCATGAACCCTATGTATCGAGCAGTTAAGAAGTATTCTGAAGTCAAATTTAAGCTGAATACGATTCGTGAAAGGAATTTGACAGCCATATTCGATTGATCTTACTATATCTGGACGGCCTATGAAAGGTCGCTGACTTAGTCACTGTTCGGTGTAACTAATCGTCACTGGTGTAAAGCGACGTATCCTATACAGCACTCCGTAGCGACAAAAAATAACGGTGTAGTTCTTGGATAGGAGAGTAAGATACCAAAGAAGCTTACAACAGTTGCACAAGTCACTGCATTATACAAAAAAAAAATAAATAAATGTAGATAAACGCAGATACCCGTGACAATAAAGCAGTTAGGTGTAACGAATTCAAAGAGTATGCTTCGATGTTGATATTTTAGATTCTAAAGTAAAATTTAAATGGTGTGTGTGTGCCTATTTACATATGTAACAACTTTTATCACATATTTTTACTTTATCCCGTTGATATAGCTCATGTGATATCGTTTTCATATCAACGCTATGTATTCTTACGCCACGTGACGTAATGTAAATTAACAAACACATGTGCATGATGGAGAGAATTACTTATTTTGTCAAATTTCACTTTATTTGATATATCTTAACAAATCTTCATTTATGAATTTTAAAAAAAATAAGTGCTGAAAGTCTTTCTTTCTTCTATTTTTGCACGAACTATTTCATACAGCGTAATATTATTTATTACATTATTTGGTCCGGGGTAACCGAAAGGGAATTTTGAATTAGAAATAATGACAAAATACACATTTATAGTGAACAAAAATATGTGATAAAAAGAATCTCCCATGGTTTGTGGTTTGATATGATTTCTATAGAAAACACACAACTCGTTGGATAAAAATTATATCAAACCACAAACCATGGGAGATCCTATATGTATCAATCATCTCAGACAAATATAATTTATTATAAAGGCCTTTGAGTTTGTGTAAATCTGACGTTTAAAGTTATTTTTAAAAATCTTTCTCACACTACATGTATAACATTTGTCAGCAGCTTGTATCAGTTTGAAAATTTTGATCATACTAGTATTTAGACTGAGAGCTTTTAGACACGAGACGTAAACACTATATGCAAGCGATGACATAAAGGGAAGTTGGCCATTGAAAAGCTGAATTAATTCCAGTTGTCATTCAGTTTAGTTATTAGCTGTCCATTAGCATCTGTGTCAGTAAAACAACAAAATATGTATCAGTTGTTAGTTTCGAGTTCTCTTGAATTTATGAAAATGATATATGAATGTAATTTATATAAAACGTCGTCAATATATCTTAATGACAACTTAAAGGCCACAACAACTGTATTTTTTCTTTCTTGTAGATTTCGAAAATAAATTCTGCCGTGTATGAATATCAGGTATAAAGATAGGTTGGCTTATATAAGAAGGCAATGTCATTGGAAGATCTGGTCTTCAAAGAAATATAGATTTTGTCATCAAAGAACTCCAGCATATTTTCAAAATCAATTTCAAAGTACAAAAGATAAAACAATTGAAATGCATTTGATAAATATATTATATACATATACATGTAAATAAAATCAATCTGAATACTTTGTTAACAGCAATATTAAAATATTGGATTCCAAAAATTCAAAAGGATTTCATAATACATTGTATGTGTTTTGTTTAATTTTAGCGTAGGTCATTTTTATGAGCACAAATCTATTTCCTGGTTTATAATCCCTGATTTTGTAAAATGAGCTCGATTGTAATCCAACTTTTAAGCTTATTATACTCTGTGCAATGTAAGTACGTCTACTTTAATTTTTAGTAATTCTTTTTTCTTTAATTATTTGTCACAAAAAATAGTATTTGTGATTATTTAAACAAAAATGTTAATCGGACACGAACAGAAATATGCATGAGATATTTTCTTCCGCAATGTTTGCAATCATGTCTGATTCTAGTTAATATTGATGATCTGATACGATCACCTCTCTATATTAAACTCTTTATGGTTATCTTGTTGATAAATATTCTACATTTTTATGCTTTTCTTTTGAAGCTTGTTTTCTATAACAAATACAAATTATTTACTAATTAGGTTATAACATCGTTTTTACCGACGTTGGTCTGAGTTTTACGTCAAGTGACAGCAGTGGGCCCTACAAAGCAGTGGACAAAAATTTATTCACATCAGCTCGAATTGATAATGGCTCCGACCAATTTTGGTGGGGAACATTCAATGCATCACTGAAAATCCGCTGGATTTTTATAGTCGTAGGAAAGGGTAATACTACTTTGAAGATATATGCCTTTTTCTTTATTTTAGCAATGGGTATAATCAAAAGTTCATTTCATATCCTACATTTGTTAATTATTGTCAATGAGATAACTAGTTCACATTCAGTATTTAAAAATCTGTTCAAAACAACATTATAGAAAGCTTTGTAATTTTATTTTGTGAAAAATATACAATAAAGCCATATGATAACATTCTGAAATGTCGTTGTGCGGCCTTTCAGGTGATTATAATGTGTATATCGGTAATGGTACAACGACTGACCAACGATACTTATGTAAAAGAATTATAACCCCACCCTCTTATGATTTTGTTCACCAAAATACTTCGTGTATACATGAGTTGGAGGGCAACACAATAACAGTGCTGAGAAATGGAGATGGGGCTTTCATCCTCACTGAAGTTAGACCAGTTGGTATGTATAATAATATGCGATTGAAAAAATGTGGGGAAAAAAATGTTAATAGTTCCTAATTGAAAGAAATTATATATTTAATGTTTTCCTACATCTAATCGACCAAACAAGCAATGATGAGAAATGATACATCTGTATCACAGGGGCCTGTAACATACTGTTTTTGATTTTACGTATTCATCCTTTTTTGTATATATATATTGATTACGTAAAGTCAAAAACAGTATGTTACCGGCCCCTGTGATCTGTATAGTGAATATCATCAATGAGTATTTTCCTTTTCAGCATGCCCTGAAGACAGTCATGGATTTTCCTGTACGCCATGCCATCAAAACTGTAAAGATGGCTGCTCCAAAGTGGACGGGACTTGTACTTCTTGTAAAACTCGCCACTTTGGTAGAATGTGTCATAGAAAATGTCATCATTTCTGTTCAGATGACACCTGTGACAGAGAACAAGGGAAATGCACAAAAGGTTTGTGTAGATCACTAAGACCAGAATGTTTATTTATTACTTTTGATTTCATATGAATTTTAGTTGATGTCCTTAATACAAAATACTTTGTCTTCCAAGTTTACCCTACTAACCCTCATAGTTGTATTGGCAAAGTTATTGGAATTTTATTTATCAACATTTTAAGGGTGCATAGACACAGATTTGAAGTAACTCAGATTTTCTGGTATTGCAATAGCATTTCACAAGAAAATATAATAAAAATCTTATTTCATCTCGAAATTATTGAAACTTCGAATTTCTGGTCTGGTTTGATTGACACGTCCTTGCACTTTCACAAATTATAATTTTATTCTTGATACTTAAGAAAAGAGGCAATTTTGTTGTGTATCAATGAAAAATATTAAAACCATAATATAGAAAATTCAGAGTAAAAATGTTCGAAAAGAAAACGCTCTCACAGTATATTGTCAGTCCGTGCTCAGTGGTGAGTTCAGACTTTTACAATTGCATCGGTGAATCGTAAACATTGACAATAATAGAGCTCGTGTCCTGTTTACAAAAACAGTTTATGTTTCACGGGTGTTTTCAATTTGTTAAACTCTGTACAAAATACTGAACACGGACTGACGATACTAGTGAAGGGTTTCACTTTCAAACATTTCTACTTTAATGCTGCAGGAAGGGCTTTCATTTAAGATAATAAAAATATATCGAACATAAATCTAGCATCTTGGCACATGGGATTCTTTTATGTGTTTTAGAGAATGTGGTGATCATAGTGGTTTTCTTCCTTTGTCTGGTTTTGATTGCTGTCGTTATCATTGGGATCATCGTAAAGCAGTAAGTCCAAGAAACTTTTTTTCTAATGTAAACTTTACATGTACTGCAGCATTTCAAAGAAGATGGGCGCATTTAGCGTGTGATCTGCAGGAATCATTTGTACGAAACATTTATGGTTTAAATGTCCATGATTTGGTTGGCTGAACATAGCTGGTCAGATTTTACAAACACATCCGTAGGTTTTTTTCATTTAGTTTGAGACTTTGTGAAATTGTAACATTTTGTCTGTTTTTCCTAGGGGGTACTATAACATAGTAATGCATGTTTCACAAAAAATAAACACCTAAATATTTAATGCAAAGATGCATGATACGTGTACATGTACATTACAGAATAAAAGATTGGAATTGATTTCGCTAGAGAACCAAACTGAACAAAAATTTATCGAATTCAAAATTTTAATACATCAGTACAAAAAACGAAACAGACAAAATAAATGGTTGTTTGTATGAAAAAAAAATTAACGCCCCATGCAAGGCTCGAACCAAAACTTTACGCATCGAGTGCACTTAACAGGTAGCCCAACTTAAGTATCAGTCACATTATCCAGCGATGGGGTATACGATGGGAAACCGATGCGTTTTTTTTTTATTAAAATGGTGTGGTTCCCGCCCGGACACCACTAGTGATCGGACGGTGACTGAAGCCATTTTGCGAATCGGTGGGGTCATCGGTAGGAAATAATTCGTAGTTAGAAATAAGCGATGTCTCCAACGATGCCCCTCATAGTTTCTCATCGGCAACCCATCATTAACACATCTTTCACGAATCGGCCGATGTATGACCGAGCATCGTCCAATATCCGTTGAATCTGAGGCCATCGGGGGTTTGAGTGGTGTTCAACAGATAACGGGCGATCATCGGTCGATGTTCGACCAAACATTGGCCCGTAGACGACCGATGTTCGAACGATGTTCACCAACGTATGAGCGAAGTAATATACATCGGCCGATTATCCTAGAACATTATTTTATGATTAGCAATGCATCGCTGGGCCTTTGTAAGTCCGGCCGGCAACCACGCCATTTTTATAATAAAACGCATTGGTTGCCCATCGTATACCCCTCGCTGGATAATGTGACTGATTCTTTAAGGACTGCAAGGCGGATGTGGACCGATGTTAGTGTATCGTTAACATCACGGATTAGCACCGATTACCACCGGTCTACATATATGACACCCCCCTTTCCAAAATAAATAATTGAATAAATGTTGAATCAACTGTTTTTTCAACGTATAATCAACGTTTATTATCAATGTTGATTCAATGTTAAGACTTCAACGTTGATACAAATTTTCAAAATCTAACATAAAATCAATGTTGAATCAACATAGAAAAACAACGTTGATTCAAAGTTTATTCAACGTTGTGTGCCTGCTGGGCAGCTACCGGCCGGGAAATGTGACCTAGGCATTACTGAGCTATCACCGCTACTCAAATACAGATGATTTTAAAAGAAAAAAGAAGCACCACATTCACACATTCGGATTTTTTGGGGAAAAGTTCATTTTTCGTGGTCTCTGGGTCTCCATTCTTTAGAAATGTGTATTTGTTTCTTTGAATTAAAATACACACAAATAACGTTTTAAAATCATGGAGAGAAGACCCGGAGATAGAAAAATGTTAGAAAAACGTGTTTAGAAATGTACCATTTTGTACCAAATATCTGATCTGGCCAATTTTCAAGTTATTTTTTTTAGCAAATCAAAGTTCAATTTAGGGAAAATATTTTCCTTTCCTGTTGCACAGGAGCCCGAAAAATAAAAAATGTTAAAATTTCATTTGACATGTAGATAAAATTTTCACTTTTCAATAACGCCCAGATTCCTGCCGAATGCCAATCAAAAGCGCCCTCGTTCTTAAATAGAATAACAACTTTAAAACAAATACTTCCATAATACTAGTATTTAACATCAATACATGTATCATATATTGAGCAAATATAATTTTAAATGTTATCCCTATATATTTTCGAGATCAAACAGTTAAAATTTACAAACTTAAGTAATTTACGATATTTTTCATGTGCTCATTTTCAGTATATACAGTGTTTTATTATTTTCATAATAGAAATAAAAACGTTTTAGTTTTACCCGGGTTATTTTTTTTTTCAGACGAACAAAAATATTCAAACTGCTTAAGAAGCCAAAACAACCTCGTCCAGATGACGTCATTGTGACGTATTCAACAACCAATCGAAATGTGGCTCTTCCTAGTTCTAATGACCAACAAGTTCCTCCTTCTCCTCTCAGCGATTGTCCGGTGGAGTACGTTCATATGATTGATGGCCAGAATACAATCAAAATGTCCCCAGTCGAATTTATCAAGTACATGAAAGAGAGGCAAAACGTGGAAACTCTGTTGAAAGACCTGGGGGTAAACTAATGCATGCATGAAGTATAAAGAATTTTGGACATAATGAGAGATTTTCAATAAGTTTGAAAATCTGCATGACAGTCCATTGAATTATAAATGCCCTTAGCATATAAAAATTATAAAGAATGTAAAGTCATTACCTTGAAACTGAAGCCATTGAGAAATTATATGTTCTTGAGGAGGAATTTTGCTTTACAGAGTCTTCCTGGTTGGCTGATGGGGAGATGCTTTGAGGCAGAAAAGGAGGAAAATAAACCTAAAAATAGATCCACAACATTGCTTCCATGTAAGATCAATTATTACAAAAGATTACTATACTAAGTATTTAGAAAATAGCAACAACTTGCAATGATTGGTGTCACTGTAGTAAAACTTTGGATTTTGTAAGGTTCACAAATACCTATGTAAGATTTATCAAAGGTTTTTTAAGTCTTCTTTTCTCTCTTCCCTAGATGACCGGAATCGTGTCGTTCTGGAAACCCAAAATGATGTTCCGGATCAAAGCGATTATATCAACGCAAGCTATATTTCGGTAAAACGTTCTGGTTTGCTTTTAAGAGATAACTGTCATTAAAAGATCAAATAGACACTGAAATGTGTTGATTATTATTTTCTGAAATTTCTTATAATATTGTAGTCTTATAGAAAGGAAAAGGCCTACATCCTCACTTTAGGTGAGTGTTTTTGACACAAACACAATCTTTATAAGGTAATATTATTTTACTAATGTAAGTATATTACTGAGTAATAAAAAAAATAATAGCAGCTTAAACTACTTTATCATTTTGTTACTAATAAATATAACCACGGGGCCATGTTTAGGTCCAATTACACCTGATACTATTCTGGATTTCTGGAGAATGGTGTGGCAGACTAATTGTAAATGTGTAGTAATGTTAGCAGCGCTGAGAGAGGGGGAAAAGGTAAAGAGTTTTATATGTTCATTAATTACCTGAAAATTGTGTTATACATGCACATTTCGTACATAAAATATCATAGATACTTCAGGATTTACGAGTAACTTTTTTCTTTCTTCAAATGATAAAACATTTCGACATTAGTGAAATAGATATAACGGAAGATACCCAATTCTTCATGTTTTTCTTTATATTAAGGAACTCCGACCCTCAGCCAGGAAGGACAACTCTTTAATTTATAATTTAATTCAAAAAGTCTTTAAATGAAGCTTGAAAATTAAATATTTTTATGCAACAATTTTCATTATATGCCTCACGATGTGCTTCAAGGTTCTTTGCAAAGCTCCATAAATCACTTCTAATTTCATATCATGTTAATATTGATAAAAATTTCTACTTTTAATTAGACCTTTCTGAGAAGTTCAAAACTTATTTTGTTAATGCGATCCATCGTTATGCAAATTGTTTTAGCTTGTTTGTTTTCATTTTAGTGTCATTGTATTATATAATGAATAATTAAATATAAAAATAACAATCTTTGTAAATGGCAGTTTATTCATATTCAATATAGAAAAAATGTTCTAAGTACTGGCCCGACGAATCTGGGGATTTTGGTCCTTTCTTTATCCTGATACAAAATACGGAAACGTTTGATGACTACTTACTGAGAAAAATCTTAATCAGAAAGGTAAACAAAAATAAAAAATAAGACGTTCTTAAAGTTAAATATGTTCAGTATATCCAGATTGTTAATTTTATCAATTTTTGGGGGGGTCATTTATGATTAAATACTAAACCTTTGGTGAAAGGTCTGACTATACCTAAGGCTAAACTGGCAACTCATTTAAATTAATACAGACATTTTTCAATATTGAGCAACTTTTTTGTACACTTTTAAGATAATATTTATATGAATTTATTTTTCATAAAAGAATGAAGAGACCAGAAGATTAGTTCACTTCCAATATACCTCATGGGGAGAAGCAAAAAGACACAAAAGAATTAACACCTTGCTTCGGCTAAGAACACATGTCAATTCATTTGTGTCTTCAGAAAACGTACCTGTAATCATTCACTCAGGGTGAGCTGAGAACACTTTTTAAACTTTCAGAACCTCCATAATTGTGTTAAACTGTTAGCCCCTCAAGTTTCAATGTTTTCTGAATTAATATAATGATGTAACCGGTGTTTTCTAAACTTATTTATATTGGAAACATTCCCCTACATTTACCTTAATTCGAAGATTCTTAGCATAGGGTTAATAACACCCTAACAGTATGTTTTTGATTTACGTTACAGCCCTGGTATAAGCAGGATGGGTATCTACATAGCACTCGACTACCTCCTCAAGCAGGGCCTCAGGGAGGACTCTATAGACATCATGGACTGCCTGGTCAAAATGAGGTCCCAGAGACCCTATATACTGAGAGACAGGGTAGGAGAAAGAATCTATATCATTAACATAAAAAAAATGATGTAATTGGGGAGAAAATAGTTATTTTATTTACAAAATGATGCAGTAATTTAATTGTTAACTGTGGCGGGTGTGGTCGCTCCTTCATGACACCTGACCCCCCCTGTGATCGTTTTCAGATGTCCGTGTTTGATCTGATGCCCTTTTGTTCTGTTTCAATTGATTGTTGAGCTTGATTGCTATATGTTATCTTCATATTTCATATACTAATTGAAATAAACTACATATGAAATTTGTATACTTTAAAATTTTTATATATTCATCTTATAATTTTCGAATATGACCGTTGTAAATTTTTAAGTTTTATTTGTTTTACATATTATGCTTGTACAGCGCATTAGAGTTTAAGTATATAGGGCGCTTTATAAATGTTTAATAATAATAATGATATACTAGTATTTTACTTGAAAAGACGTTACGGTAAATGGTAATCTTACAACCAAGCTTTATGATAAACATGATGGACTTTAACTTTTCTATCGTCAACTTCCCTTACTTATGCAGCAATATACCTTCATCATCTGCATACGGAGTTTATATATCTCAGTTGATTCGAGATGCAACGGCATTCTCTACGTATAGACAATTTCTTAAACGAGGTAAATTATTGACAAACAAGTTAACGGAACAAGAATTTCAGCAGTCACATTTAAAGTCATCATTTCGTAAGTTCTATGATCGATACAATGACCTTTTCAGCAAATACTTTTTATCATTGAGTCAAATGCTGACTGACGTTTTCAAACTAATTGTAAGTCCATTATTCAAACACTGAATTGACAGCGGATTTTTCCGTTGTTTCCAGATTATGACAAAGAGCACACGGCGGGTGTGACCGGTCAGCAGGGGATGCTCACTCCCCCATGGCACCGAATCCAACCTCCGATGTTCTGGAGGTCCATGTTTCCTCTGCTCTTATTTTGTTTTTTTTTTAATATGGACTTTTGATGTTGGGTGCTGTTCGTTATCTCCATATGTTTCATTGCATAAAATGTTTATAATTTTCAAAAAAAAAAGGGGGGGGGTATTTGTTTTTGATTATACGAGTAAATATGATAATAAGAAATTCAGTCATCTACATGTAAATAAATTGATATTCAAGAGATAGCTATTGTGACGTTATATCTGTATATTTATGTTACAAACAGACACATGTATATTTTTGATTTCAGAAGGAGCATCAGTTTCTACTAAGTGCTTTAGAAACTGGTTTTAGAACAGAGCTTCTTGAACGTCTTGAAACTGATGAAGAATCAACGGAGGATTTATACGTCAATGAACAGAAAGCAGAGGAACTCTATGTTAACAGCTGAAAAAGGGACTCAACTGAACCCCAGCTAATACTTGTAGTTTTGTTACGAAAGACGGGGTTTATTATGTACCTTATCGATTTTATTTGTTTGATAAATATGAACATGCAAATTCTATAAATATTTTAATTTTATTATACTTTATTTTATATATCCTTTGTGTGTCACATACAATAAAACATACATGAGAAGGATAAAACACTTGCTGTGGCTTTCATCTCGACATTTGATATACAGCGCTAGCCGACGTATTTTTATAAGTAACAAGTATAGTGACTTCCATTCCTATGTAGACTCGATACAATCTGATTAAATCAAATCTTTGTTACACTCCGAAATTCTCAGCGACCATTTGAATTTCGGAACGTAAAAAATATCTGATTTAATCTGATCTAATCAGATTGGACTCGATATATTTCATTAAAAATACCAAAGATGAATGTTTTTAGTATTTGGATATTTTACACGTCATTACTGCTTATCTAACAACAAAGATTAATAATAAATGTGATGACTTCAACTTTGCCTTATTTGTGTTGCAATGTACCCTTATCACCTACATACGAGGTTAATGTCTTGATCTCCTAGTTGATTCTGTACGCAAGAGCTTGCTCTCCGTTTGAACAATTTTTAAAATAAAAAGAAAGGTTGAATTATTGCTGAGTTGATGAAAAAATAATTTCAATAGACTCATTTTGAGACGGCATTATCCAAAAGCACATGTTCTGTGGTCGGCAAAATAACCTTGTCAGCAAAAACATTTTCATTAAATCAAATTTTGATGGACTTTTTCAAACTGATTGTTAGACCATTGCTTACACACTGAATTGTTTCCGTTATTTATCTATCATGACATGGAGCACACGGCTGGTGAGGCCGCGCTGGTCCGCTAGGGACGCTCACTCTTCCATGGCAGCTGATTCCATCTCTGATGTTTTATAGATGCCCTGTTTGCTCTGCTCTTTTTTTCTTTTTCTAGCTTTTTATATCTTATTTTATTTAGTATGAAATTATTTGGGTATTTCAATACAGATTTATTTCACTTTATCTATGTACTTTGTCCCTATTTTTGGAAACTCAATTCTGTGATGGTTTCATAGGTCTGTTAAAATTTTTGTGGAGATTTCGATAAAAAATGAATTGAACATTCATTGTCAATTCTCCAGAGCTTCGTTCAATCTCCTCTAAAATTTCCTGGAAAATAGATCAAGATCTCCTATATATAGTGGAAATGTTGAAGTGTGTTATTTTTTTAAAATAATTATAGATTATTAATAATGAGAAAATAATCAACTCAAGACTTGTTTCTATCTTCTTGGTGTAATTTTAGAGCCCCGCATACTACACTTAAATCAAAGTTATTTAAGGCTTGATTATTAAAGGATTTTAAATCATTCACAACATTAGATGTAGAAATATTTAAGTCCTGTTTTTGTAGTATTTATCTTAGAATATGTCTATTTCCTTAAATTCAAATTAATAAACTCCCAACACTACTTGAAGTGATAAAAGTTTTTGCGTTCTATTTCACTCAAATTTATACAAATATTATATAGGCTGATAAAATCTCATGACAGGAAATCCTTTGGTCGAGATTATTTTTCTAAAAGTCTGATGAATAATTGTTAAACTTCCTGGTAAATTGAGATTTACCAAACCTCAATTTTTTTAGTATTGTTGTATATGTTCGTCTGCAGTACAAGTACTACGTCTATATAAAAAATACACAAATTTAGAGCATTGCCATGTTGTAAATTTTGAATTTACCGGGTGGCAGTAAATACAAAATTTACAACAAACAAGGTCTCTAAAATCATCATGGGTTGGACCATGTGTCATGGAGGAGTATGCATTACCTCTGTCGACTGGTGAAAACACCCAAGTGCTGCGTGCTCTAACGGGTTGTAACTCATTCTGCCTAGCGTGACTGTTCTCGTCCGTCATCGTACATTGCCTATCAAAATATTGAATGATTTTCGGATTCTTCTCTGTAACATTAATTTCAACCAAATGCAACCAATTTTGGCTTTCTTTCATCTTCTCTAATCTTGAACATAAAACAGGCAAACTATTGGCATGATTGTTTTTGAATGTTCAGCCCTATATCAAAATTTTATAATTCATCATTCCCAGGTTTCTGGGATTAGAGTAGAACACATCTATTAATCACATAAAGTAAATGAACAAATTCTTTCACAAACTTCTGTTCTATCCCGTATATTTTGCAACTAGACATGTTAACAATATATAAATAATCTTAATATCTTAATGTGTGTGTGGGGGGGGGGGGGATATATTATTACCGAATTAGTTATCAACATATATTTGATCCCTGTCTGATTATTTATTTCTTTTGCTTTTGAACAACAGATCGTTATCTATTAGAATATTTTGTTTTTATTATACACATTTTTATTTTCATTTCGAATAAATCATTTTTTAAAGGTTTGTATATTACACTTAGGGGATTGTTAATCTCTTTATAGCTCTTATTCATAATATTCTCCTCACGTCTTACCATCCTACTCTTCAAGAACATTTTTAAAATGTTACAAAGCGATATCATAAATGGAATAATCGGGTGATTTTTAAAAAAAAAATAACCAAAATAGTTTGAATCAACTGTTAAAACACAAACCTTTCAAAATCAATATGCAAATCACATTCAACTTCGCAATATAAATCAAAATTACATTGTTAACTCTTTTCTCCTGAGTTATTTTGTCATAACCAACCAGGTATTTTCGAAGATAAAAATGAATATTCATTATGATCCATTCCGTAATTCACTGCATTTTATCATAAAATTTTCCTTCTTCTAGAATAGAATTACCTCCCTTCCCATGTGACGTGGCTCTTCCGTGGTAGCCATATTGGAATCTAACGACGATCAACACAGTCGAAAATATCGTCAAAAATCTGATCATTTGGAGACCATCCAGAGCTGATCAGAGTTTCAAAATGCTGAAAAATGTTCCAAAAATATTTTTCTTTCTATTCATCTGCATTTTAGCTGACGAACACGATCATGTGGTAAGCATTTATTGCACAAACCGGTAAAATTCAGTCAAAAGGCCTATTTTCTATGCAGTTTTCTGTTCATAGATATAGTGGTGGGTTACAGTTTAAAAGCTATGAAATGGACTAAATATCAACGTGTCATGTAAAGATCAAACTATAGACTGTCCAATTGACTCATATGTTCCATGAAATACTACATGTCAGATTGACAACATATTAATGTTCTTGGTCCAAGATTTTCGATTTGGTTTCTGGATCCCGGGTGTAATGTGGTGATCATTTGTGTACACAGCAATGATGATACTGTCGGCATCCATGAGCATAAGTTCTTTGGGTCATAAATCATAAATGACATTCTGTCCACATTCAAGTTGATGGAAAACGGAGACAAGCTTCCTGTCAGCTAGTCTCTAGCCTAATACCAAACTATTTTTCGCTTGGTGTTCTAAGGATTCATACAACATAAGCATAATATGCTGAAGTAGTGCAAAACAAGTTTACAACAGAAAATGTGCAAGTACTCGTCCTAGAAAAACTCGAGATCCAGAGAACCAGTCAAACTTTCTGCACTCGGCACACCTCGACTGATTCGTACCCCATCTAACCTCAGCTGTATTGTAGACCACCATTGAGTAGGGCTACTATATCATGTATATAGGCAATATTGATGAGCCCTGTATTACCTGCACAGTGTGCTGAATTTGATCCATGAACAAACATGATTATATAAAGATACTTAATCAGTTAATGCATGTTTCTTGATAAATGTTATTCTTAATGTTACCTGACTGTTCTTGAAGATTTGTATGGTTTGTTAATGTCAGGTGCTTCTTTTATTGTCGTTTTCAAAGCATTTAGGTTTCCCCCAAGCAGTAAATAGGCAGCCATATCACAAATGTTAGGCAAAGATGTATATCAATTAACATACATAGTACTAGGAGTGAAACAGTTCACCACAATATCGATTCACTGCAGTATTTTCTCGGTTTGATACACTGTAAGAAATCTCTATTTTCGGTTCGGTTGGGATCGTCCTTCAGTTGGGTTTGGTATTAGGTATAAACATGTTCCTCCTTATAATCAGTTCAAAATCGTAATATTTTGTGGTATTTTAGTGTGTAAATAGTTTTTAACAGTCAAATCAATTAAATTGATTTCTTCTATCCATTTTCATGATTTTGCACATAAATTATTTCACTAGATTGATTAAAAGGAAGCATAAAACAATAGTATACAGTTATAGAATGGGTTTGAGGGAAATAGCAATTTTATGGTCCCCCGAGGGAGGAAACTATTTCCCAAGGCGGCGAAGCCGCCGAGGGAAATAGTTCCTCCCGAGGGGGGCCATAAAATTGCTATTTCCCGAAAATCCATTCTATAACTGTTTTATTATACCGAAACAATCAAGGGCAATTTAATTTTTTTTTTACCAGATATTCCGACTTAAAAAAACACTGTAGTGGCATAATTACAAATGCATGCGATTTAACATATTTTTTGATACATTTTAGTAATGCATCGTGTCCTTAAACAATTCAATTATTTTTAAACAGTATTTTCACTGATATTTTGAAGAATTATCGGTTTCTTCATTTCGTATTATTTTGACATCGCATGTCGAAATGTTTTGACGTCATAGTTACATTGCGAATAACATGACGTCACAGACTCGAGATTCCTTGAACGCTCCGCCCACTGTACACTTTGATTGGTTAAAATTACTAATAAATATTCATGAGGGAGTAGTCCCAGGGAGTAGCTCTGATTTTCCAGGGAGTAGTCTTCAGATGAGGGAAATTGTCTCTTCTCGGGGAAATAGACAGTTTTATTGTATTAATTTTATATAGAGTAATTACAGTAGAGGTATAATAATTGAATTTATTTCCTTCTATCAAAATGTATCATATCAAAAATAACTGAACCGAGACCAAATTTTACAGTACGTATCGAACCGTGAAGGAGGCGTGTCGTTTCACGCCTACATAGTACAGCTGAGGTTTGATGAAGGTGACAGAATCAGCAATGCAGAATGCACATTACTGAGAACACTATAAACACCATTACTTTCCTCAATGTATTTTCAAGTGTATAAAATTGGATATTATACATTTAACCAAAAAAAAAATGAATATAAACGATCAATTTCAAAAGACATATATACAAGGATCAAGAAGAAATTCTTTAACACAATAATTAAATTTATCAATAGTTGAAATTGCTATGCAATGTTGTCAGCTGGTTGGACATGCTGGAAGCATGATAATACTTTGATCAGAGCTTAATGAAAGAAAATTCAGGAAAATTTTTTTTAAGATAAATTTTCTGAAAACAGGTTTACTGCAACAAATAATTGCTGATTAAAATTGTCATATAAGAATTAAATGACATTTTTTTTTATATACAAAAACTTGGATTACACAACTAAGTACAATCTTTTTGTGGGATTTGAATGATGATACTGTCGGCATCCATGAGCATAAGTTCTTTGGGTCATAAATAAGAAATGACATTCTGTCCACATTCAAGTTGATGGAAAACGGAGACAAGCTTCCTGTCAGCTAGTCTCTAGCCAAATACCAAACTATTTTTCGCTTGGGTGTTCTAAGGATTCATACAGCATAAGCATAATATGCTGAAGTAGTGCAAAACAAGTTTACAACAGAAAATGTGCAAGTACTCGTCCTAGAAAAACTCAAGATCCAGAGAACCAGTCAAACTTTCTGCACTCGGCACACTTCGACTGATTCGTACCCCATCTAACCTCAGCTGTATAGTAGACCACCATTGAGTAGGGCTACTATATCATGTATATAGGCAATATTGATGCGCCCTGTATTACCTGCACAGTGTGCTGAATTTGATCCATGAACAAACATGAATATATAAAGATACTTAATCAGTTAATGCATGTTTCTTGATAAATGTTATTCTTATTGTTACCTGACTGTTCTTGAAGATTTGTATGGTTTGTTAATGTCAGATGCTTCTTTTATTGTCGTTTTCAAAGCATTTAAGTTTCCCCCAAGCAGTAAATAGGCAGCCATATCACAAATGTTAGGCAAAGATGTATATCAATTAACATACATAGTACTAGGAGTGAAACAGTTCACCGCAATATCGATTCACTGCAGTATTTTCTCGGTTTGATACACTGTACGAAATCTCTATTTTCGGTTCGGTTGGGATCGTCATTCAGTTGGGTTTGGTATTAGGTATAAACATGTTCCTCCTTATAATCAGTTCGTAATATTTTGTGGTATTTTAGTGTGTAAATAGTTTTTAACAGTCAAATCAATTAAATTGATTTCTTCTATCCATTTTCATGATTTTGCACATAAATTATTTCACTAGATTGATTAAAAGGAAGCATAAAACAATAGTTGAATTTATTTCCTTCTATCAAAATGTATCGTATCAAAAATAACCGAACCGAGACCAAATTTTACAATACGTATCGAACCGTGAAGGAGGCATGTCGTTTCACCCCTACATAGTACAGCTGAGGTTTGATGAAGGTGACAGAATCAGCAATGCAGAATGCACATTACTGATAACACTATAAACACCATTACTTTCCTCAATGTATTTTCAAGTGTATAAACTTGGATATTATACATTTAACAAAAAAAAAAATGAATATCACTGATCAATTTCAAAAGACATATATACAAGGATCAAGAAGAAATTCTTTAACACAATAATTAAATTTATCAATAACTGAAATTGCTATGCAATGTTGTCAGCTGGTTGGACATGCTGGAAGCATGATAATACTTTGATCAGAGCTTAATCAAAGAAAATTCAGGAAAATTTTCTTTAAGATAAATTTTCTGAAAACAGGTTTACTGCAACAAAAAATTGCTGTATTAAAATTGTCATATAAGAATTAAATGACTTTTTTTTTTATACAAAAACTTGGATTACACAACTAAGTACAATCTTTTTGTGGGATTTTGTCTTTTATAGACATGCATAGCACAATAATGGTATGAAAAAAAAAAACTAATTGTAATGTTACATATTTTGTGCATGAAAAAAAAAAATTATTAATTTTTTCAAAAAATTTTTTTGTAGTATGAAGATGGAGAGGAGGTGGTATTATGGATGAACACTGTTGGCCCCTATCACAACAGACAGGAAACCTACTCCTACTTCTCCCTGCCTTTCTGTGCTGGACCTAAGGAGAGTATTGGTCATTACCACGAGACACTGGGAGAGGCACTTCAAGGGACAGAACTCGAGTTCAGTGGACTTGACATAGATTTCAAAGGTTTGCAACATAATTTAGTTTATACCAAGGCCAAGCTTGAAAAATTCTTTGTTTGCTGTTGCCGACCTATAGCTTCTCCCTGCCTTTCTGTGCTGGACCTAAGGAGAGTATTGGTCATTACCACGAGACACTGGGAGAGGCACTTCAAGGGACGATGAAGATGGAGAGGAGGTGGTATTATGGATGAACACTGTCGGTCCCTATCACAACAGACAGGAAACCTACTCCTACTTCTCCCTGCCTTTCTGTGCTGGACCTAAGGAGAGTATTGGTCATTACCACGAGACACTGGGAGAGGCACTTCAAGGGACAGAACTCGAGTTCAGTGGACTCGACATAGACTTCAAAGGTTTGCAACATGATTTGATTTATATCAATTTTTTAAAACTTTCATAGTTCTTGAAAAGTGTTTTCAGTCCAAATTTGCAGTTTGAAAGGAAAAAGAAAAACGTGAAACCATATTTAAACTACTGTTTCAATGTTTAACTTAAAACATCAACATAATTATGTGTCGCCTGCAAATTTTGAGAAATCTTGTTGTGTTATTAGGTGAAGTAAAGAAGACTGAGTACTGTACAGTAGAACTAACAGAGGAGAAATACCAGGCCTTCGTGTACGCTGTCAAGAACCATTACTGGTACCAGATGTATATTGATGATCTCCCAATCTGGGGTAATTACCGAAAGTCTGTTGAATCTAAAGTACATGTAAAACAAGACATCAAGAATATAACATTGTTACCAATATTTTAATGCTCACAGGGTTTTTGTTGAAAGTTTATGTTACCTGACTGAAGATAACAAATTAATTGAATGCTCTTTTTTTTTTTAGATCACTTAGAGATAAAATGGAATTCTGTTGAGTAAATTTTTCTGATTTTGCATTGTGGAAAAAATAATCAAATTATTTATTAATATTTTGAAAAGGTATTGTTGGTGAGATTGGAGAAAATAAAGATGAATATTATATCTGGACACACAAAAAGTTTGATATTGGTTACAATGGCAAACAGATTGTAGATGTCAACTTAACCAGTGAGGCCAAGAAAAAGCTCTCTGTGGGAAGCAAAATCTCCTTCAGTTATGAGGTGAGTGTGACAATTTAGTACAGTTATAATGTTGTCAAGATAAATTCTTATGCTGACTGATTCTGTAGAAAATCACTAGCATTTGGAATATGAGACTAATTGACCAGGCCTACCTATTGAATTAACAGCAACTGAATTTGGATTTAACTCTTTCAACACTGAGTAACTTTTATCAACCAACCCCTGGTACACCGAGTAACTTGGGGCATCACTAAACATTTCACCTTCCATCACAAAAAATACTATAACTTCTTTATTTCTTTGAATACTTTAATAAATGACACATCATGAGAAAGGTGAGGCATTTCTCTTTTAAATGATATAAATTTTATATATATACAAAATTATTTAACAAGTCAAAAACACTATTAAAATTCATAATTACATTTTATAATGGATCTTATGCAATAATTTAATAAATTTGCTGCTATAAAGTTTCAAAATCAATTATGTTCTTACCATTGTTCCAAAGAGAAATTATTTCCAAGTAAAATGATATGCAATATGTCAGGATTTATTTAAAAATAAGTCCATAATTATTAATAAATAAAACGGGGTGTTTCAGGACATCAGAAGAAGCCTGGGGCGTGGAAAACATCCTCTGAGCCTTGATATTCCGATTCCGAGTAAACTTTCTCCGACAAGATTTCACAACATTGTTAATAACTCATATTTTTGTTGTCTAGAAACATCTATAATGTCTAATTCCCTGATTTTATTAAATCTTTCATCGCAAGAAAGATCGGACATTTCGTTGTTTACCGCCATTTTGCTTTCTTCTTCGTTTTCTTTACTAATCATCTAATTTTCCTTATTTTTTCATGGTTTTCGCCATGTGGTCTGCCATATTTGTTAACGGCTGGTTACATCATTCTACCCATAATTCATAGCGAAAGATTTTGCGCAGAGAACACTTTCTATTTCTAAGAATAAACGTTTCACTTTCAGTTTAGTGTCTGAGACCGATGTATCGGTCTACAGTGTTGAAAGGGTTAATGAAGTTGCTTCAATACCATATGCCATCAACACAACAGATATTATTTACACAATAGTTGGTTTTAAAGAATTTCTTTCAAATTTCTTTAACATCATTGACATGAAGCTTTGATCAGTTAATCTTGTTTGGAACTTTGGGGCTATTTGGGGAATCTTAGACTATTCTGGCAATGAAAACTGCCAAAATTCAATGGTTATTCTACTTTTCAAAAAAAAAGTTAAAAAGTCACTCAGAAAAGAAGTTGAATAATTATATTTTTCAACAGTCATGTTTGAGAACCTCCTTTTAACATGTTTTTAAAGCTGTTTAATCCAAAATAATTGAAAAATATATATTTAAAAAAAAAAAAAATTGTAGATACATGTTGTCATGTATACCTTATAAAGTAACTAAATATTTACCATGTTTACAGTGCTAAGATATGCAATATTGCTTATTACTATTTTATCTTAGGCTTCATTGTTCTGTATTTTAATTTCAGGTACATTTTACTCCCTCCAACATCAAGTTTGACAAAAGATTTGACAAGTACTTGGATCCCAACTTCTTCCAGCATAGAGTGAGTACACTGAGTAGAGGTATTGTCTTAAGGTATCAGGGAGCATAGGATGAAAATAACGTACCATCTAATCCTGAACTCCAGTGATTGGCAAATATATCTTCTGATGCTTCCATATCATTCAATAGATGCATGTAATAAATTGATTGGCTTAGATATTGATTTTGAAATCCCTCAGTATTAATACATATAATTTTCTCCAACTTAATGTATAAATTCTTCAAGTCCTTTGGGTTTTAAAGTTTGAACCCTTTATAATGTTCTTGTTCAGATCCACTGGTTCAGCATCTTTAACTCGTTCATGATGGTCATCTTCCTGGTGGGCTTGGTCAGTATGATTTTGATGAGAACGCTGAGGAAGGATTACGCCAGATACAGTAAAGAAGAGGACCTAGATGACATGGTATGTTCTCAGAAAGTAGAGCTCAGAAAAGTTACAATGGAATGTGTCTGAAATTGAAATGGCTATATAATTTTAAAGAAAAAAAATAAAAACAGATAGCATCAGATGTGCCTGTGACTCCTCTTATGATGACCACCTTACATTGAACCCTGATTTCTGATCTTGCTTTGATTGGAATATTGATCTGATCTAGAGAGCGAGTTCGTGTAAATTCTAACACAAATATTTGAAGTAGGAAAAGAACATGTCTTTATGAGAGATTTTACCTTTCAGGAGAAAGACTTGGGTGATGAATACGGTTGGAAACAAGTCCATGGAGACGTATTCCGTCCTCCCTCTAACCCCCTGTTGTTCTCGTCTCTGATTGGTACAGGGTATCACATCGCTACTGTTGCCCTGTGTGTTATTGTCTTCTCCATACTGGGAGATCTCTACACTGAGTAAGTATAGTTTCCCAGGATTAATACAACAATGATGTAGCAATTAAAAACAAAACTTTAAACTTTCTCATTTTCTTGTCTGAACCAGTTATGATTAGAGGAAAACTATATATCTATTCTAATTTACCCAGTCAGTTTAGATCATTTGCATAAAAAATCAGCTGCTTTGCACCATGAAAAAAATTAAAGACTGAATTTTTGCTAAAATATATAAATTAGAATCTAGGGAAAGAACATGTAAGAATTTGAGCCGCTGAATTTGTTGTACTGTATATTTTTCTTGTTTATGAAAGATATTCTTTTTTAGAATCTGTTAGTATATAGAGTCACCAGAATGAGAATTTATTTTATGATCAATATGCCCAGTTTGTATTTAGATGCATAAAGTGAATGTGTTTTCTTCTGATGATGACAAATCATATTGAACCCTGATTTCTGATTTTATTTTGATTGGAAATTATTCACTGAGGAAGAGATGCACACATAAATGAATAAATATTTTAAAGTCTAATTGATCTGATAAATAATACTGAATTTGTAGGAGAGGGTCTCTGCTGAGTACAGCTATATTTGTGTATGCCGCCACCTCACCTGTCAATGGATACTTTGGGGGAAGTTTGTATGCAAGAATGGGAGGTAAATAATGGGCATTATTTAGTATTGCTAGGAAAAAAATGTTGAGGTCTTTGTCAGTAATCCTAAATCTACCAGGCATCAACATAATCAAATCTATAATCATTCATAAAAAAAAAATGAATAGATACATAAAATTTAAAAGAAGTAGCAATTGATTTCCTCATCAAAGGATGTAAGAAATGTTCAAAATATAAAAGTCTTTCCTGGCTTGAATTTAATTTCTTAAACAAAAAAAATATAAAGTCATTGATGATCTTTAATCAGGGAAGATATGGATCAAGCAGATGCTGGTAGGAGCCTTCATGTTACCGGTAGCTGTATGTGGAACTGCTTTCTTCATCAATTTCATTGCCATCTACTATCATGCTTCTAGAGCCATTCCATTTGGAACAATGGTAAGTCAATGATTTTAATTACAGACTACAAAGCAATACATAGTCCAGGCAAATGGGAAATCATTAAAATTGTGTGAACTTTTGTTGCACTTGGTTAGTCTTGCCAAAAAGAAGTTGATCTACATAGTACATTTAATCAAATATTTCTGTACATATGTATTTCTCTTATGCCCAGAGTTATATTTCATGATGTATATTTTTTCGTCTGGTGATAGGTGGCTGTGACCTGTATATGTATATTTGTCATCCTACCCTTGACCTTGGTGGGAACTGTACTGGGAAGAAATCTTGCAGGTCAGCCTAACTACCCATGTCGTGTGAATGCTGTGCCAAGACCAATCCCTGAAAAGAAATGGTAAAACATTCAAGAAATCCACAAGTGTTAGAAAGAAATCTCCCAAAAACCTTAACAGTTTTTTTTTTTTACAAAGTCAGATTTTATTTGCATATAATCCAAGAAATAAAAATTTTATGTATTTTCTTTTCCAGGTTCATGGAGCCAGCTGTGATAATAGTTTTAGGAGGAATTCTTCCTTTTGGATCCATATTTATTGAAATGTAAGTTTCACATATTCAAGTTTTAATATTAATTTAAAATCCTCTATTTTACTAAAATATTAATTTAAAATTCTCCATTTAACTGAGTTACAAAACAAAGAAAAAGATCTGCAGTCTGAAAAAATAATGATTTATAAAGGAAATATTTTTATTTGTAGGTACTTTATCTTCACCTCGTTCTGGGCGTACAAGATTTACTATGTGTATGGCTTTATGCTGCTAGTGTTTGTTATCTTAACTATAGTGACAGTCTGTGTGACCATTGTGTGTACATACTTCTTACTAAATGCCGAGGATTATAGGTGGTAAGTATTTAGATATGCCACTAAATGCAATATAATGAAATTTTCAGAGAATCATGGTACAATTTTGTAAAGATTGGGGTACTCAACTCCTACAACTAACTATTGCTTTACCACTGACTCAAATTTTGATGCGACTTTCAAAAAATTGTGACTTTCTTCTTGCTCAACATGGTATTAATAAAAAGCAATGTGAGAGCCCAACACTATCTGACTAACTTTTCAATATATTCGTACAGATATACATTCTTTAAATTTTGCAGGCAATGGACGAGCTTCTCTGCTGCAGCATCCACGGCAGGATATGTGTACCTCTATTCATTTTATTACTTCTTTTTTAAGACAAAGTAAGTCAGGATCAACCCTTGATGGAAGGTCTTTTAATTTCTTTATCATTCAGCACTATTGATGTTTGTAAGCTTCCTCAATGTTTTTAGTGTGATTTTGTCATTTTCAGAATGTATGGGTTTTTCCAAACCACATTTTACTTTGGTTACATGGCATTATTCAGCTTAGCTTTAGGATTAATGTGTGGTAAGTTTCCACTTTGTTTACACTTCTTTATATAAATAAAATCTTACTTTTCTTAATCTGCAGATTTATACATGTACAAGTTATACCTTAAAATGGACTTAAAAAAGTTAAACCTTGAAATGGACTGTTTTGTATTTCAGGAACATTTGGTTATATCGGCACCAGCTACTTTGTTCGGAAAATTTATTCTACTGTGAAGATTGACTAGTGATAGTATATGTGTAATGTGAAAGTGATCATGTAGAATTCCTGAATTGGTGATGAATAGAGTGAAAAGTCCTGTCCATGTGGGTGCCATGATGAATGCAGTACACAAAAAAAGCTGTGAATCTCTGTCATTGTTATAGATTGTAAAAAATTAAGTACCATAGATCTGTGGATCTGTGCATTTAATTAATCTGGAATTTCATCGAAGCATTCTGTAGGGTTTGTCATAATAAGGGGATATTTCATTAACCTGACATAACTGGATCATGACTTGGGTATCTGGGGTAACAGTGAAAATGGTTTCAGTGTATTGTAAGTGATTTATTTGATCCATATCATTTATTGCTTCTTTGATTGATTTGCTGTTCAGAGTACAAGGAATACGTGTTGCTGGTATCTTAAGTTGATGAATACATAGTCAATTATTTTAATACATGTACCTGTAGTTATTCTGATGTTAAATTCTGATAAGTTATTGTGATAAGATTATTTCTTTACATGCATTCCTATCATATTAGGTGACCAGTTCTTATGAATGCTACACAGTGTGTTGAAAGTTGAATGTGAGGTTCCATTTACATACTAGCAATCAACCCGAGTATCCAGTAAATAATATGGTGCTGGTATGTTGCTGTGTGTTTGACTATTTGTGTATGGATTATGAGTTGTGTAAACTAATAAATGACAAAATGGACTTGTCATTTGATGGTAATTACAATGTGATATTTGTGTTTGGGAGAAGTTTTACATGGTTATTATAAATTATTCACCAATTTCTTTAATCTTTAACCAATGCAAGCAGATTGTATGTTGATGATTCTGTGTAAATTGAAGAGTATTGTTATTATTTATTGTTGACTTGTTTGTTATAATTTAAAGTCATGCTTGCATCTGAGAATTACCTGCTTGTACAGTTCATATGTATGTATATATATATAAAATCTAAGCATTTTTAATTCCACTTCATCATTTGTATTTGTAAATATGTAAATTTATAAGGGGATATGATAAAATTGTGTAATGCAGTGCTTCATAAAATGAAGCATTGAACTTACCATCTGAAATAAAAGATGAAAATTATATAACTTGTCTTGAGGAATTTTTGAAAGAGTGAGTTTTATCAGTATCTTAAGATTTCCAGGGTAGTGTAGATTCCGAATTGTTGAAATCATGGCCCAATGGATGGGGCCATATTTATAGGGAATC
This sequence comes from Saccostrea glomerata, assembly GCA_003671525.1. Classification (NCBI taxonomy): domain Eukaryota; kingdom Metazoa; phylum Mollusca; class Bivalvia; order Ostreida; family Ostreidae; genus Saccostrea; species Saccostrea glomerata. Next base: position 457,887 of record PRKT01000193.1, read on the forward strand.
AAATTTAAACTACCTTTAGGAAAAATCTTTAGAAGTCTTCCTCTCCAGAATCGCTGTGCAAGATAAGATGAAACTTCTAGGGTAGTGTTGATTTTTTAAAATTGTACAAGTCATGGCCCACTGGGGGAGGGTAGCGCCAGAATAGGGAATCAAAGTTTTAATGTTATACCGGTATTAACATAACCAATGTCTTTTTCTGAGATAGTTAATGTACTTTATTTCTACATAAATGTGTTGGTTCATCGAGAGGCGCGGTTCAAAAAGAAAAAATCCCGAGGGGCGGGACAAGTAGAGACGGAAGTGGGGCTTAGAGCACGTGGATTGATGGATTCAAGAGCATGTAAATTTAAGGTATAACTGTCAGATTTATTTTAATTTCATGACGATGATCAATCGATTGGGCTGCGTGATAATTTTATGCATAAAACGTCTCTATGCAAATTTTCACGCAAGTCATTCGATTGATCACATCACGAAATAAAAAAAAAAAACAGTTATTCCTAAAGGATATCCGATCCTTAGCCAGGAAGGATAACTATTTCATTTATAATTTAATTCAAAAAATCTCAAAATAAAGCTTGAAATTGACATCTTTTCATGCAACAATTTTCATTTCATGCCTCTCAGTGTGATTCAATGTTCTTTGAAGTTATTAAAAGTAAGTGAAATTATATACTTAATGAAATCGAAGTTTCTGTAATTTAGTCTTAGTTATCAATGTTAATTAGCAATTATATGAAGTTATAAGTGATTAGTGGTGTTTTCAATGAAAGGAAAAACATCATATACTATACGCATAATAAATGATCGAAGTAAAAAGTGGAAAATTAAGTCCCGAATATGTGTAAAAATCATGCAGCTTACTTCAAAAGCCTGGATACCTATAATTTTTATTCCTAACATGTAAATATGTTTATCAATTTTCAGTCAGAAAAAATACAGTAGCTAGGTTTATTCGCATTTCCTGAAAATTTATTTGAGATTTACTTATTTTCCATGTATAATATGATTAACTTTGAAGGTGAAGTTTAAAGAAAAACCGTGGAGAAATACATCTTACTTTGAAAATTAAGAAACATCTTGTATGTTTTTCCATTTAGTCAATGCCCGATTTTCAGAACCTGAGGATCGGACTACCTTAAACATGTAGGAAAAATCTTATCAAGAATCATTCGGTCAGAAAGGATCAAATTTACTGAGTATGCGGAGGCATGTTTGGTTAGTGTATATTCTAAATTGTGGAAATTATAACCCCCAAAGGGTCAGTTGGGGCCACAATATGGAATCAAAGTTTAACATTGATATTAACATATGTATAGTGAAAAATCTCAAAAACCACTGGTCCATAAAAGATGACACTTACGTGGAAGTATCCTGGGGTAGTGTAGATTCCAAATTGTTCAAATCATGGCTCGATCCCTGGGGAAAGGTATGGCCACAATCATGACAATGGATAATCTAATTTTACTGTTGAAATATATAGGAAAAATTTCAGAACCAATGGGCTATATTCTCTTTTGAGAAGCGGACAGGCTTTCGCCTACACCCGTAAGCGAAAGCCTGTGCACTTCTCTAAAGAGAATACCAATGGGCTAGAAAGCTGAAACTTTCATTAAAGGTCCCTGAGGTAGTTTAGACCCCCCCCCCCCCCCGACTATAATTTTTTACCCTGTTACCTTGACCTACTGTTACGAAATTTTAATATATTTGTCTGAATTTTCTCAAGCAGAGAGCTACAGTTCTGCAGCTAACTTTAAATTGGCCATATTAACTTTCGAAAGAAAATAGAAAGGGCTTTCATATTAAGGATGTGTTTTATCTGTTACAATTTATGACCCCATGACCTTGAAGTTTGATCACATTTTAAAAATTAAACATATTTACTTTTAATTGGCCATAACTTTTGAACGAGAAAAGATAGGGCTTTTATATTAAACATGTGTATTGCTTGTGACAAGACCTTTCTTAAATGGATTTTTTCATCTTGTGACAATGACCTTGAATTTTAAAATTTTCAATGTTTCCTTATGACTTTTGATTAAGGCTTTCATATTTGACATGTGCATTACCTGTAACAAGATATTTCCGAGCATGCTATGATCTCTGACCCTTGACCTTCACATTTATGACTGACCTAATTTTCAAAAAAATCAACCTCGGTGATAACTTCTGAATGACATTTGTTAGGACGTTCATATTTGACACAATATGCCATAAAAATGACATATCAACCACAAAGACATCGAAAGTTTTAACATAATTCCAATTGTTTCCTTCCTTAGATGCCTTATATCCAATGCTCTTTGGGGGGAATCGACTTTCCCCATTAATATGTTGACGCAGGGAGGGGGTGTAGCATAAGCTCATCCTGGTTTTGTATTGATGAGCTAAGAAGAATAAAATTCATATTCTATATTCTAGGTAATAGGATATCAATAAGATAAATTGCGCACCGTTATAGTAGACCCTTTTTTCTGTATTCACACGAAGCAGAAATTATTCTAAAACTTCTACATGAGAAGAACACTTGTTGTGGCCTTCAGCTTGATATTTCGATATATTTAACTTTTTAATCGTAAACTTCCCTTTCTTATCTTGCAGTATATATACCCTTATAACCTGCATCTGAGGTGTATGTCTCTCGGTTCATTCGATTCACAAGAGCATATTATACGTGTGCACAATTTCTAAAACGAGCTATTAACAAACAAGTTGATGAAACAAGAACTTGCGACGCAAAGCGGAGCACCCCTTCGGAAATTACGGACACATCAAACCATATATTATTATTATCCCATAGACCTCCATGCATTCCTAATTAATTAAAATATTTAATACAGGGTGGATATTTAAGGTTAGAAAATTGTGTCCTTTTATTGGTCAGATACCTTAATTCGTTTTCAAAACAAACATGTGTAAATTTAATATTTTCTACTTCTGTGCTTGCATGGTCTTTAAACTTTCCAAACTAATCAGTATATGGCTTTTAGATTACATCATATCTGGTTTTTGGAGATCAAGTTTTTCAACAAATCTTTTGCCGTGGCTGTTAATTTGACATATAGGATATATCAATTAACAATAGAATCGCAGTATACCTCTGTACTTGAAATAAACAACATCGTATATTCTGTCACATTTTTTCATATTTGAATATTTTACTAGAATGTTAACACAACAACATAACTTTAGGATAAAAGTAACTTCTTTAATTTTTCTATCGTAAACTTCCCTTATTTTAAATATTGCTATATGAATATTTTTCCAGAATGCTAACACAAAACTTAAGGATAAAAGTGATGACCTCAATTTTTCTAATTTCAGCTTCCCTTAATATTCATATGCAATACAAACCATTTAATATCAAACGCAAATACAGTTTAAGTCTCCCAGGTGATTCTACAATGAAACAAGCTCTTGGCAAATAAGTTGATGATACAATGATATCAACTGTCCCATTCAATGTCAACATTTTTCAAATTCTATATCAGACCATACAATCAGCTTGTTCGCAAATATTAAATATACTGCAGATCACAAAATTTTCACACCTTATTTTTGCGAGATAGTAATGGACTCTTGATAAGCGAGACAAAATTTTCATGAATTGTGGTTACTGCTCTATTTAATCTCAATTAATACTATTATACGCGAGAATTAAATTTTTGTGAGCACACTGTCTGACATAAATACCCGAAAATAAAAAAGTGATTTACGGTAATCTTTCCTTAAGACAAATATTGACTGTCATTTTCCATAAAAATACTTAGGTCTTTCTTTTTTATTATTACACAGAAGTAGCCTGAGGCAAGTGACCAGTCAATAGAAAGTGCAAAATCCTGATCCCACCTCTGATGTTTTTTTAAATTTGAGCTATGTGTCTTTAATTATACTATGTTGGGGAGTGCACACATTTTTTAAAACAATTTTTTTTCAAAATATTTCTCCTATGATATACCCACCGGTATGCACTATAATTTAGCATCCTTTAATAAACTAACTACTGGAAGTGTTGCTAAAGTATCAGTAGTTTCAGATATTAACTTGCTTCAAGACAATGAGGTCCAAAACACTTTAATTCTGCAATAATACTTCACAAATGACAACAGAATTTTAAATCACCGTACAAATTAAAACATATTTAGCATGGTCAACAAAGAAAATCAAAAATTTGAATTTATATGACTATTACAAGTGTATGACTTTTTCAACATCAAAGATTTGAGTAATTATTATTTACATTACACGTACACTATTCATGAGTTTCATTGTTTACATTTTATAAAATCATTTTTTTGTTTTTTATGTATTTCAATCTGATTATACTGGAACAAAAACTTCAATATCATCATAATAAAAGAATTAAACTAAGTAACTAACAATGGATTATGAAAACAAATGCTTCAAAGCATAAATATTCAGTAACACCTATTCATGGCCAATCAAAGGTCTGTTGATTGAATTTGAATTCTCTCTATGCTGAAATTTTCTTATTACAAATAGAGAATACCGGTAAATGATTAACTCTAAATTGAAATCAATTTAACAAAAGTAAGTGTTATGACTATGGCAAGATCAGATTGAGGTATAGCATTATATGTTTCCAATTTTTTTTTCTCCTGCAAATGCACCAAAAAAATTTAACAAATGATAATTACATGTTGTAGTCTCCTTTTACCTGATTTTCTCACAACATGAATTTACAATGCAGTTCTTAATGAATACAAACATACTAAGGCACTGAAGATCTTTGTCACAAGTCTTCAGTTTTATCATGTAGACTGGGACACATGAATTTGTAAGCATGGACACATATGACACAGTTTCAAACCCTAGTGTTTCTCAGTTCTTTGGTGATATAACGCTAAATCACACACCAGTGTATCTTAACAGAGCAATCGATAAAATACTATTTTTAATGTTTTTTTGTTTTTGTTTTTTGCAGTGATCAGTAAACAATGATGTATAAAAGTATTTATGAATTGACTTTTGTGTTTTGGAGGAAAATACACATTCCATTTTATGAACATGTACATGTTGGAGAATTCAATCTTGGAAGTAAATCTAGCTGATTCTGATAAGACCATCAATTGCATTACAATGTAGTTTAAATGTTCTTAAAATGAATCATTACTTCTACATATCAGTACTTAACTAAACTTGATGGGTATGTTACTATAAGATGGACCCCTTGAGTACTTTTCTATGAACACAATCAGGCTACTGATATAGGAGTGGCCTTGTATAATCCCTTAACCCAGATCATTCATAACATAGCGATTCTTTTCGTATCAATCAATATTTTTTTTTCTCTCTCTCTTTCGACTGTTTAACGTTAAAAACAACCTAATATTAAATAAAATTAACCATGTAAATAAAAACTGTACAACAGAAATATAGCATTTCAAACAAAACTTGTGTCACAGATGCCTACAGAATTGAGAAAATATATAAAAATGAATTATGGGTTAAGTATGCTCAATATAGAACGGAAAGCAGGACAAGCACAATAAATATGGTGATCTGATCCATAAATATTTACAAGATGTGTGTGAACTCATTACTTAGTATTAAGACTTCTATAATAATAAGCACAACTAAGAATTTTAACAACTTAAATCCAATGAAAAAAAGTTACAAGCACTTATTCATATTCCAAAAGGAGATGTTATTCTTAAACTTTCTTTATATATATATAATATAAAATATAAATATGCAAAAAAAATAATCATTACTTTATCATGATTTCAAATGCCTATTAGGCATGTATCTTCAAACCTAACTTAATTTTACCTTTAAAATCTCAAATCCATGCAGTGCATTTTGCCAAGAAAATAAATCTACACTGTGAAGTGAAATGTATGAAATGATTTGAATTATATGTGTGTACATGTATCCATTTTAAATGCTAGTAGGAATTGCATATTTTGCATGAGATTTTACTATAATGATCACTCAGATCTTGGAAAGTGATACAAAAACATCTTTTAAATATAAATGAAAAATAACAATTTCTTTGATGTATATATAAATCTATATACCATTACTAATGAGAGTAAAATTCTTTTCAACCAACTCTGTGATTTGAATTTCTATTTCAACTCAAAAAAATAACCATGCCAGTGATGTAAACTGTACAATACGTGTAACTCTGATAGAGTACATAATTCCACTCAACACAATCTTCTCCATTAAAACTACTTAAACAAGAAAAATCAGAAACACATGTGCAATGTGTATACTTTGGCAACCAAAAACAACAATTTTTATCATGAGATGTCAGTCTACCAGCAGAGTTTCCTGTGGCGGGACATCCGTGACACTCGCACCTGTCGAATGCTCTTTTTCGGGGTTAACACTGGCTCATCCTCCTCGCTGCTCTCCTGACTGTCGCTGGTTTTACTGGCCGTGTGACTCTCTTTTTTCCGCGCTTTTGACGACTGATGACCATTAGAATGCTGACTGTTTGAGTGATGTTTACCTCTCTGTATGGAGACCGTTCTCCTACTTTTTTTGTGATGGTCGTCTTCCAGATCAGATACAGATTCCGAGCTGCTGCGCTTACGTTTCCGAGAGACTGGTTTTTCCGATGGTGTCCCGAGTCTAGGGGCATCTGGGAAAACTCTAAAAATACATGCATGGGTTGATAAGATTATCATTTATACCATAAATACATGTATTGATTAATTAATACATGTACCTTAAATCATTAACCTTACTTATACAAAATCAATTTTTTTTCTATTTTATAATTAATCTTTATCTTACAAAGGATCTTAAAATTGAGAAACATCGATTTTATCATTCTTATTTCACATTTTACCCAGTATATTACCTTCGCAAAATAATGACTGCTCTTCTTTCCACAACATCTTGTGGACGAATACAGTGTGTGATTTCATCTGCTGCATACCCACTGTACAAAATTGAACAAATTGACAGTTAGCTACAGTGCAAATAAAACTAATGTATATCACAACAAAGTTTTCTCCAAATTACTGTCAAAATCAAATTCAAAACTAAATACAGTCTTTATACATGTTGGACATTTCGGAACACTTCTAGTATACCGGTCCCTATAAATAAGGCGCTAAAAAAGTGCCGCGGAAGGCGTTATACAATATATAGAGGATCCTGTGAGCGATCGACAAAATGGAAAAAGAAGCCATAAAATGCAACATTGACCTCAAATTCGCATTCCTTGTGAAAAACTGGGTTTTAAAAACTGGTTTTTAAACACGGTTTTTTAAGTTAGAATTAAAAGATTTCATAAAATAACGTTCTTGTTTAGGTAGTAAAACTCCATCTTGCGTTGTTTAGGAATGTGATCACATGATCAATTTTTGACGTAATCTCATAAATATTCATGAGATGCGTCACTTGTGTTTTGACGTAATGAAGAAATGCCTGATAGGACTCAAAGTGCAATGATATTAAAATTGCGAGATTTTTGTGAGAAATACACGGATTTAACAAATGTAAGCTAATAACTAGTCATTGATGGATCTAATTGTGCATCATCATCGATTTAAGAGGAAAAATATTCTGAATTTGGACATAAGGTCAGGATGTCGAGATGCAGTAAACGGTAAGTCGCTTTTACAGTAACTTGCCTATATTTAGCACTCAAAGTCGGTCATGTTTGGACATTAGACATAGATTGATTCATCCGAACTTTTGTTCATAAAAAATTCCTGTTCGTAAGCAAAAATTTCATGAACTAGGCCTAAGTGATGAAGATAGATGTAGGCATATATCCACATTATGCTGATTCATGCAAGTTTTTGGTCACAAAAGGCAAAAATTATATGAATTACCCCAAAGTCAGAAAGATTTCAGAGTGAATTTATAAAACAACCCCAATTTTAAAAACTATATAACCTAACCCTTATCACTCGATCAGATGCGTTTTGTTGAAGCGAGTGGGAAATTGTGGTTTGTTTACATTCTGCATAGCAACAGCAAGGGAAATAACTGCTCATGCGCAATCGTGTGATTCTGGGGACCGGCATACTAGAAACTTCCTGACATTTCCCACTATACTGTTCTTTCTCACAATTACCTGATCATTGTGACACATCCTCTATCGATTGGCAAACACAGAACAGGTGGAGAAACTCTAATTGGCCTGAAAGAAAACTTACAACCAAAACAGAGAGCACTGTCACTGAAAAAAGACACTGAAACAATAGGGCGGTCAAAGATGTGGGGTGGATCTATGTGGGACACAATGCAACCGCCAGGCATGTAATCGTTTATAACAGCACTATTAACAAAGCCTTCTGGTACGATTTTAGCGTCATACAGAGGCTT
>PRKT01000193.1:467348-484757 GCA_003671525.1 Saccostrea glomerata
AGGGGGGGGGGGGGTGTGAAGAGAAGAAGTAAGGGTTTTACAAATATTCATGTAGTTTAATAAATCAATAGGATACAGGGGGGAGTACAGTTTTTTAAAGTGGGAGGTTTATCAACCTGTGGAAAAAAATACTTGTATGGATTACCTGAAAGTTTTCGAAAAAGAAAGGGTAAATATATCTCCGAACCCAAAACTCCTATACTTTGTTAACTGGGTGATGTTTCATATTGTTTTCACAACCAAATTTCTTTTTATGTCACAACATAAGCTATTTAATGAACATTTTCTATAGTAAAAACACAACAAAAATTTGGGACTTTAATTCTTCTTTCTCTCTCTCTCTTTTTTTTTGCAAATTCAAAGAGGGTGGGGGCAACCCCCGTACCCCCGTTCTGGATCCGTCACTATCACAAGTACATTTTGATTAAAAATACCCGTGAAATAAGAAAAAAGAATGGCCAAGAATTAATTCAGTTTTCAAATGAAGGTCAAGGGTCAACATTCTTGGTATCGAAGGGAAAGTATTGTCATAGGGGATACACTTGTGAAATATAAAAGCCATAAGTTCCAATATTTCAAAAATATTTAATTTTAAGATTAAAGTCTTTAAAAAAAATGTAGGTCAATCTCTGTGGTTCAAATCCAAAAGGGTCAAAATAGTTTGTACCCTAGGGATCGTCCTGTCACAAAGAACATACCATTGAAATACGACAGCCTTAACTAGGCACGTAGTATCGCCCCTTCCCCCTTTTTATCCAGACATGTTTTACTAAAGAAAATATTCATTGAAAGTCCGCCCCACCCTTAGATCCCCCTTTTGGTTGCAGTATTGTCCAACAACTTCAACAAGGTTATTACATGTTTAAGGGAAATGTTGAGTTTTATTGAAAAAATATTTTCGAGTTTGGACATTTATGCTGTTGTTTGCTTTTATTTGTTTGTTGTTTTTGTTTTGCTTATCAAGATTTTAGGAGCGTATTTTATTTTATTTTTTGTGCCCCCTTCTTTTCAAAAGCGATGTTCTACTTCAGTGCTAACACACACTGCTCAAAAATTATAGCTAGGGTAGTGTTGTTAAGAAAAGCTTGTCAAACTTCAAGTTAAAAAAAAATTACCTGAGAAAGGTCTTATTACAAGGAATCTGTGAAGTATGATAGTACTAGTACCAATCATTTAGAATTTATGGCAAAGGATGTATGAGTTTATTTGGTAAAATTTTGCAAAGTTGGCCACCTGTAAGGTCAAGGTCACATAAGTCCGTATTCAAAGAAGTCTTTTTACAACCAATTTGGCAGCTTAAGGTCAAGGTTAAAGTTTTTCAAATGTAGGATAAATACAAAGGTCAAGAGTTCAAATATTTTGGCATCCAAATGAAAGGTTTTTACAATGAATACCTGTTTGAAATATGTGAGCTCTAGAACCTACAATTCAGAAAAAATACCACAGTTATAAATTATAAATGTATATCAAAAGTATGTCATACTCAAAGGTCAAGGTCATAAGGCAAAAAACATATGTACCAAAACAATGATATGGTCAGAAAACATATAAGAGAAATATATTTATGAAATCCTTAGCACCAAGCACTCAAAAATTTAGTACTGTGGAATCATTTTAATTGCTGGGGATTAATGTGTGCCGGAAAGCAAATTTTTACTTGTTCGTGGGACATAATTTCATGGGTAACTTGTTTATACTGTAAGTTCAATGATCGAATCAATATATTCACAAAATAAAAACATTCATGGGGATGTGAATATGTGGGTATTTTGGCAAATGATAAAAATAACATACACTTGAACTGTCTTGAAATTTATTTAATGAATATCAAAGTCTACTACAGTAAATACTGTTAATTTGAAACCAATTAAAAAAAAAAAAACAAGGAAAAAGGATGGAATAAAAATCCGCACAACTTACATATTATATATAAATGCACAACAAGTGTTTTCTAAAAAGTTAAAATGTAAAATGTAAATCTATATAAACTATAAGTCTATATTCTCTTTAAGCTAGCATTAAACTACAAGGTTTTATAGTTACTTTACAATTTGCAATTCCATTACAATACATTCTCAAAAGTTAAGAAACATATGTCAGTCATTTTGATAAGGAAGAGGTTATAAAGCTTATCTATTGGCCAATCAGAAGTAAGAAGTTAACAATAATTTTGTCTGTTGGCCAATCCAAAAGTGTGTTGTTTATTGGCCAATCAGAGCCAGTAATAGTTTCTTGTAGTCCCCACTGGTCTCTGAGGATACAGCGGCATGAAGAGTCTTCCCATGATCCCTCATATACTGATCCTTAATGTTCTGTAAATCAATCTGAAAAGAAAAACAGAATTTTATAATGATTCCATCTGTGTAGAAATCTGAGTAGACTATCAAATGACTTTTAATCTTATTTTGAATAGAGAATAATATGTAAATTAGTTCTCTGTTCTTTGATACAGAATAAAAAAGAGAAACATTAATATAAGACAATTATTATAATAGCTGCACAGTTCATCAGCTTCGTAAATATAATTGGTATCTAACCTCTGAGCGAGATACAATGATCCTGATAAGGCTGGAGTCATCCGTTCCTATTCTATTCATTGCCTTGTGAAGCTTGTCCGAGAAAAACTTTGGCCTGTTCTTTGCACTCATGACTGAAAGGAAACAAATGTATACAATCAGAGTTAAACCAAGTCCCAACATGAAAAATATGCAATATGTTCATGAAGTTCTATCTTAAATGCTTTGTGGGAATTATGAGATAAGTAAATGTAGTTACATATCCAACATACCTATTGCTTTCAATCCATCTTCAAGATCTCCTGACATCTCTGAACTTATTGAACTCAAGATATCCTTTCCAGAGAGCTAAAATTATAAAAAGTATATTTTATAGTAGCCTGCTGTATTGAAAATGCAAGGCAGTGCAAGGACATTTAAATACCCGGTAATATCTTTAATATCTGGAACTCTGCTTTTTGAAATACATGCAAAATATATATTGCTCAGACACTAGCCTATTTAAACAATATGCAGTAAAACACACAGCAACAGTGAATGTACTTTTTAGCCTCTGGTTGATCCTCCAAATTTTGTACAATTTTATTTTATTTATAAGGATATCTTTTAGTTAGCATTAATTAATACATTAAATGTAAACGTTAATGAAATTTCAAAACTATTGTTTACTAGACTTTAGTATTTAATCCAGATTCAATTTCATATTTGAAACACTAGCAATCACTTTATGGATGAGCACATGTAAAGAACACCACAAAACAAAAAAACATTTCCCCCCCTTCTTACTTTCTGGTACTCCTCAAAAGTGGCTCTCAGTTGAAATTCATGTCTGATCGATAGAACAGCCAAGAAGGCAGACTCATCAGTGCCAAGCTTTTTGACACCCGCCTCATACAGTTTCTGGGCATCTTGCTGGGCTTGTGCCCGGTCTACCACAGCTTCTGGCCCACGTTGCATCAACATCTGTTTCTGACTGTCTGTCAACTCTGACCTGTTGGCCTGCAATGCAATGAAGCAGATGTTTTGTTAAGAACAGCAATGCATTGATGAAAAGGGTCTTTTAACTAAATCAGTGAAAGTACCTGCTTGAATAAATTTAAAGATATTACAATAAGGAGAAATATATGCACTAGGAATGGCAATCTGCAAACGGTTAACCATTGGTCAAAATAATGGTATTAAATTTGTTAGAAAATCTAAATTACAGTATTAAAAAAATAATACTAAAAATTTCTCTGGTTACCTGGCAACACGACACCAGCAGCCTCTTGAAATGTCCGCTTGTTTCATTGACACAGTCTGCCTCAAGCTCCCGACCAAAATCTGAAAATATCAACATGATCCAAACATCAAATCATGAGTTTCTTAACAGGCATAATATAGAGTGCTTGCAGTAGATTGTAAAAGCACTGAGTTATTCGTTAGCAACTTTGACCTGGTACGTAGAGAATATTTCGATAATTGCTTCATCATAGAAAACTATTATAAAAGCAACACAATCCATGATTTTTATCACCTCTCATGAAATTGATTAACGATTGATTGATTAATGTTTTATGCCAAATTGGCAATATTTCAGCCATATATTGGGGATCTCAAATTGATTAAAGATTAGATTATATTTTTAGGAATACATCAAACAGTAAACAAGGAGACAACATAAAACTCCTGAACCATTAGATGTACAGATTATATCCGCATTAAATGTGTTTCGTGAAAATACATTACGTTGTTTGTATGCGGCTTTGATGCCTCTGATCTCAGCATTTGTTCTTGTGCATAAAATTTCTATCAGAGTTGATTCCCTGGTTCCAACTCCCTACAAATTCAAAAGGAATTAAAACTTAAAATCACTGAAAAATATAAAAGCAAAAAGACACTGTCATAATTTAAAACTAGGGATGTCAACGAGTACCCGGTTAACCGGGTACTTGATCGAACATCTGAGTATCGAATATTAAAACTGGTACTTGGTTACTCGGATGTATAATTTTTCTTATTCCAAAGTACATATATTTATCAAAACCTTATCAAAAAATAACTTAAATGTGCATACGATAATTAGAGTGCCGTCGCCTACACCTATACAACACCTGCTTTCACCTGTGGCTGTGTATATACAGTAATTAATGACCAATTACCTGGTACACAGCTTTTCTCACCTATTGAGGTCCTTAATTTTTGGATGGCTTCAATAATTTGTTTTCATTGAGGATCATTTAAGTACATTCTGTTATCCTTAAATCATTTTTGAATGGCTTCAATGATTTGTTTTCATTGAGGATCGTTTAAGTACATTCTGTTATCCTTAAATCATTTTCAAATTATTTTGTAACGGTGCCGAAATCCGACATGCATACATTAAAAATGTGCAAAGAAATATTTCAGTTATAAATGTAATTGAAAATTGAAGAAAAAAATATTTTAAGTCAGCTATGCGGAAAAAATTTAGCGTATACGCAGAACTGATACGGGGAATACAATAATAATATTCGACAATCGATCATAACAACGTCCATTACTTCACTTGTGTGGTCATCACAAAGGCGTAGCAGATTGACTACAGCGTCTTCCCAAACAAGAACTGTAAATCATTTGTAATTTTTGGTGTATCAAATTGATGTCTTTTGAGTGTGCGTATTTTTTAAATAAATAAATTAAGTACAATAAATCATTTTCGCTGGACTCGATGTTTTTAAACATGCACTAAAAACGTCATAAGTAAACCAAGACAGCATTGGAGTTTAAAAGAGCTTTACTGGGTTTAAGAAAATTAACAGACTTGTACATGTATTTAATGTATTTACAATTTTACCGATTACCCAGGTACTCGATCGGAAAAACGTCTGAGTAACCGATAATCAAATATCGACCAATTTGACATCTCTATTTAAAACATACAAGTACAAAATATAAATCAACACATATGGATTTATTTGCTTAAAAAAAGTTATCATTCATTTTAAAACATCTACTGGAACATTAATACTGACTTTATGAAATCAAGATACCAGTTGATGTTTTACTGTTTATTACTCACCCTGTAAAGGCACATGTTGGGTTTCAGTAAAGTATCTTAAGGGGGTTTCAACTCTGAGGTGATGATTTTTAGCATGATTTTTTGCATGAAGCTGATATTTTTGTAAAAATTCTTTGCTAATGAATTCTTATTCCGGGGTCAAATGACATCTATTTGTAACTACAGCTATTCACTTGTACAGTGTATGTGTGAATTTCATGACTTTGTATGTACATGTACCTTCATGGCTTTATTCAGACACCATGCATCATAGTAGTCAGTGGACTTAAACAAAGCGAGAATCAATTCCTCCAAATCCCCGGACAATTCAGACTTCAGATCCGAGATTAAATCCTGGAAAAGATAAATAACGTTATGAACCTCTGAAAAATCATCAGATGTATAAAATATACATGTATGTAATGTACCACTAAAATCAGCAGAAATTTTGTTTTGAAAAACACTGGGTAATTTCACAAACCTTTCCATACATGGTTTTGAACATGATGAGAATTTCCTGTCTTTGCTTGTTAGATGTATGGCTGATCACATCTATAATAGCCTTTTCGTCTGTGCCTACAAAACAAACATTACCAATTCATAACTTGGTTAATGCAAAAAATATTTTACCTTGTATACAGTGTAAGACATAATATGAAGCTGTCATATTTCTTTAATTCATCATACAAGTATCTAAATTCTTTTAATGCTTTACAATATAAACATTTAAAATATATCAGGGAAGTTTACTTCAATATAATCAGGTATTTCCCTTGATAATTCATTTAAAATTCTTTTATTGACATTTGATTTACCTGGCCATGGTATATCAATTTCAACAACAGAAAAATTAATTAGGAAAAAACTACAAATCATATTTAACTTTGCATGGTTTTAATTATACAGTACCTAATCCTTTCATAGCAGTTCGGAGGACCTGAGTGTCTCTCTCACAGTTGAATGGATTGGCTGGTCGAATTGTTGGGCGTGGAATATCCCCCATGGCTCCCCCTCCTATCTGCATGTTACCCATTCCTGCTGTGGCAGAAGCCACTCCTCCTGGTGTCTGCTGACGAATAATGAAAATATTACCAACAGAATGACAAAACTACTCAGTTAAGCTTCATAAGTCATCCAAGGTAAGAAAAGTTTATAATTCAGTTTACCTGTCCATATCCCTGTTGTCCTTGAGGAGCATAAGACTGCTGTCCAGGTACCCCTGCCTGTGCAGGTGGAGGTTGCTGCCCTGGGTAAGCCCCGGGCTGCTGTTGCCCTGGGTAACCCCCGGCCTGCTGCTGCCCTGGGTAACCCCCAGGCTGGGTAGGATAACCTGCTTGTGTTGGGTATCCACTAGAGGATGTGGGCTGTTGCCCAGGGTAACCACCTTGAGTTGGCTGTTTCACAAGGTAACCAGCTGATTGGGCTCCTTGGAAATTAAATAATTAAAATGATATAACTAAATGCTTTTCTTTTTGTCATCATATTTTAGGGTTTCTTAGAACTTGCCTTTATGTACTAATGCATGGTCCTAAAATAAGGTTCTACTTTACAAAGATTACAAAGAATATTTCATAATGCAGTAGTAAAAAGATTTTGTTTTCATTTGAAGTAATTTTGTTTAAATTTGAAGGCAAAATACCAGAAATATGAAGTCCAAATATTTGACTCCATCTCTCAATCCTATAAATTGTCAATACTATTTTTCCTTAGAAGTATTTAGAAGCCTCATGCAGTTTTAGGAAGCTGGATCCTTGTCATTGCAAAAAGCAAAATTATGACGAATTATTGCTAAGGCAATTAAAGTAAGGAATAATTAAATTTTTTGTGCAAAATATAAACATTCATAAGCATCAGCTCTGATATGTTAATTAGTATACTTTTTATTAATTCTGCCTCATTTTTTTCTTTTCTCTTGGCAAGGCTTTATATATACACTGTTAGAATCTATAAACTCGAGTACTCCATATTTAGTTGCCAAGATAAATTAACCTTCTTTCACCTTCCGTTTACCAAGGTAAAAGAATCTCAGAAAAAGATTGAATAAAAACTTTCTGCTGGATTTATTATCTAGAATCATTCCAACAAAAAATCTATATTTCATAATATCAATTCAAAAACCTACATAATGCAATTAAAGTTTTCTTAATTCTGTAGTTCAGTTTTCAAGAGCAACTTTATTTTTACCATGAAAATATAAGTATAAATGGTAGATTGTTAAGGTAACAGTTGTGCAGAATTTAAGATGGAAAGTGTAAAATTCCTTTATTTAGAAAATAACTTGTACCTTCATACATATTTGTGCAATGATGTTTATAAAATATCACAGTTGAATACTGGTAATTCATAAATAAAAATTATTGCAGAACTCTTTACATTGAATCTAATGAAATCTAGGAAATTTTCTTTGTTGCATAGTTTTCTGAGAGACAAATATTGTTTAAATCATTTAAAATACAAGTAAACCTCTACCAAAATGTAACATGCCATTCTATATATTTACATGTTTATTAATATATGCTCAGAATAACATAAACTAACTTTTTAAAAAAGAAAATTTATTCACACCTTCAAATGACAAAGAAATTTAATAAATCATTATATACAACAGAATATTGAATTTAACATATCTGATTTCTATTTATCTAAAAAAAAATAACAAAAAATTTTTTCCCTACAAATACCGGTATTACTGTAAATCACTTTTTATTTGCGAGAACTTTATTTTCGCATAATTACGCAAGACAGTGAGCTCGCGAAAATTTCATTTTTCGCGTATAATAGTATTCCTTAAGATTTTATAGAGAAGTAACAACAATTCGTGAAAATTATGTCTCGCTAATAAAGACTTTATGACAATCTCGCGAAAATAAGTTGTGGCGAAAATTGAGTGATCTACAGTAGTATGACTAGCAAATAAGTTCCGGTGAATATATTCTAGAAATAGTATGATAAAAATATTGCATTAAAATAGAAAATTGTATAGCTTTTCATAAAAAGAATTTTACAAAAACAAAATAATATTCAATAAAGGTTATTGTCAAATTCTATCCATTCAATTTAAACATGTTAAATCATCAAGAAATAAACATTCATTTGGTAATTAATCAAAAAAAAAAAAAAAAAAAAAAAAAAAAAAAAAAAATAATTGTATAACAGATATTAATCATAACATTTAACAGCAGTCATGCACAGTTTGTAGAAAAATAAATCAGAAGAGCTAATCTTTAAACTCCCAAGACTAGCATAAAGCGGGACGATATCCTAAACTTCCACCTTTATGTTATGAGGTATATGTAGGTCAGTATCAAAACCTTCCATGTATATAGCAGAAAGCGGGTCACTATCGCGGATAGCCTGCAATGGAAACAGAAACTCAGTTATACTTTACCACTGGGCCGCAGTTTTTTTTTTTTAATTTAATTTTATTTTATTATCTGACATCAGATTAATTTTTACTAATAATCAGTTAACTGGATGTTTCTGTTTCTTGGTTTGCCTGTGTACTACACAAAGGGGATTGTGAGCAAGGTTATAAATTTTTGTTACTATACTGTGCTTCTAGTTATTACTAATGTGAACTTGTATAATATACATGTATTATGTATCTCTAGAAGTCTCTTGTAATTTCTAGGATCATCAATTAAGTTCAAAAGAATATTAAAAGAAGAATAAGCTCTGAAATCATTGTGACTTCAATTTGGTATTAAAAACTCTGTGTGATGTCTTTCAAAAGTTTTTCTAAATCCTTCTTTATCTAGATCTTATGAACAGAAAAAATTACCCATCTATAGCAATGTAACTAATCCCCTTGCCCCCACCCCTCCTAAAAAAAGTTTTATGTAAGGTAATAAATGTATACTAAATCTATGTTAATCTGTTTCAGTACTGGTAATAGTGCAGTAACAACTGTTTAAAATGTTACTGTGTAGTACTTTAAGCATGCACTAGTACGTACTTTTTTCAACATGACATACACTGTGTGTACAAGAGCATGCACTAGTATTGTATGGTGGCTTAACATAATATATAATTTATATACATCAGCATGCACTAGTCTACACTATGACTTTAATGTATTTGTACATGCACTAATCTGTATAGTAGCTTTAGTAACACTAGCCTGTACACTAGTGTACAGACTGTACACATTAGTACTTACCACCAGGGTATTGAGCAGGAGGTGGTACTTGTCCTTGAAATGAGAAAATAATCGGATTCATGGATTAAGGAGAGGAATATGTTGAGGGTAATATAGTTATGTATTTCAAAGTCATGAACAGAATTACTCAAAACAGTTGATTAAATGTTACAGACCCTCAAGCTTTTATCTATGTGTTTAAACACTTTTAATACAGAGTGTGTTTTCTGCTCTGTGTATGCATTGAACCTTCATAAAACATTTTCTTTCAATCTATATGTATGCATTACTACAAATTATGCATTTAGAAAAAACACTTATTTTTACAAACATTTTTTTTGTTATTGCAAGTACAGGTATACATTGTAAATGTGTATACTACTGTATACTATTGCAGACATCACAAAATTTGAGCAATTAGAGTTTGTATTAGCAGTTAACATTAAGAGACATTCAGGAATAATCCCATCTCCTACCTCCAGCTGATTTTTTCATGATACATATCTGTGCTTGGTGCTTGAAAAAATATTCATGCATAAATATATCATGGAACTTGATACTGGAAATAAATTAATGAGACCAAAAAATACCTGGATAACTTCCTCCTGGTGCCTGGGGGTAGGAAGGCTGAGGGGGTGCAGGATACCCCGTGGCACCACCAGCTGGAACAAATCCCCCAGCGGAATATCCTGCGGGTGGTAGCACCCCAGGTGCTGGAGCAACACCCATTGGATAACCTGCTCCACCTGCTGGATAGCCTGCTCCACCCGCTGGGTACCCAGTGCCACCTGGTAGCATGCCCCCCTGGCCTGGTGGGTAGCTTCCAGCTGGGTATCCACCACCACCTGAGACCACTACTCCTGGGTAACCCTACAATGAGTGTGACCATGCAATGTTTATTTCCCTTCATTTTTCATAAAAGCAAAATGTTTTGTAAAGATTTCCCACATTAATAATGTGTACATGTTTCAATGTGATAAATATAATGTAACAAGCACACACACAAAACCAAAACTTACAGAGCCATGGGTTGAAGGCATTCCCATACCATGAGGCATCTTTCCCTACAAGTTAACAGGTAGAATCAAACAACATTGTAATATTGTAACTAAATGTATGACAACACTGTAGCTTACTGGAAAGTGTTAAAATACAATTATTTAAAAGTTGACCTATGGAATGTTCTATTGAAGTTTAAGTCTAACAGGTTTGGATAGCCTATATTTTCGAAGGATAAGTTCCTATCCTCCAAATTCAGAGATAATGATAAAGTCACCTACCGTAACATTTGCAAAACATAATTTTTTAAGGGTATTTATTAAGATGAAACTAAATCTGTTCAGAAATTATGGTCATTCACTTTTCCACTCAAGACAGACGGGACATTTGAAAATTACCCTTTTATCCTTGTTATCCCGACATCCAAAATCAGAGGATATGAGATCTTCCATATGTGGTAAAAATTGGTTGCTAAATTGAATTTTTCGTTGTCCTCAAAAACATAGATTGATTAGAGTCAGAGGAATCTCAGATTTAGCTATAGACCTGTGACATGTCTAATGCATTAAAAGTAAGATAGTTAAACCTTTTTCATCTGTTTCTTCATTTTCTTCCTCATTTTCCTCTCGGCTTTAGGAAGATGTTTAAATTCTTCATCAGAGCTTGAGCTGCTGCTACTACTACTGCTGCTGCTGCTTCGATGTCCATGCTTATGTTTCTTATGCTTCCCCATCTTGTAGATTTATGCTTCTGAATGTCATGACAAAAGTCATTCATAATCATTGTTATTCTTATTTTAGCATTTCATAAACAAAATCACCTTCAATATAGAGAATGCAGGCTATATGTCTATAATATAGCTTTAAGCCATAGTGATATCACCTAATATTGACACACCTCTTCTTGTAAATAATAAAATGCAAAAAAAAAACCAAAGTAAACTCTTCCTTCGAACATAAGATATGTCATTTAAACAAAACTAAAAAAAATACAACACCTTGCTATACTGTGGTGACCTATATATGCATAAATACATACTTTTAATAAATGTAGGGAAAGTAATCAATCTAGCGGCTAGCCAGAACTGCAGTAAACAGGAAACTGTAGGTATGTGGAACTCTTCTTTGCGTGTAAGGTAAGATCAGTATGTGGACTGTAAACATACACGTCTCATTTATTAGTCTACACTAAAATTTCACTAAAACGCAAAGGTATGGTTAAAATTGCATTTCCTTTTTAACATTCAAAAACACAATGATTCAAATAACAATAAAGGACACAGTTCTGATGAATATGATATTGTTGTATTTAAATGAATAATGTAACAACATGCAGACCCATCATTCCCAACATCTGACTCTGTAATCAAATTGCATTGCATTGTTTTCTTTCGCCTGATACAGCACTGATTGCGATGGTCAGAATTCTCAGTAATGGAGACATAGTGCCAGATGATGACCCCAGGGCTCAACAGGCAGCCGGAAACAGGGGAAGTAACTCCTCGAGGCCACGGCAGGTACTTTTGTTTAGTTTCACTTTATTAGCTCACCTGAGCTGAAAGCTTTTCTGATCACCCATTGTCCGTCGTCTGTCTGTCTAGCTGTCTGTCCATCTGTCTAGCTGTCCATCTGTAAACTTTTCACTTTTTCAACTTCTTCTCGAGAACCACTGAGCCTTGGATAGTGTAGTTTCTATATTGTTGAAATCTTGACCCCCGGGTTAGGACGGGGGCCACAATAGGGAATCCAAGTTTTACAATGAAATATATACATGTAGGAAAAATCTTTAGAAATCTTCTTAAGAACCATGCACCGGGCCAAAAAACTGAAACATATGGATGCATCCTTGGATCATTGTGGATAGTGTTAATGCTAAATTGTAGAAATCATGGCCCCTGGGGTAGGGTGGGGCCACAATAAGAAATCATTGTTGAATCCAAGTTTTACATTGAAATATATAGGAAAAATCTTTTAAAAATCTTCCTCTCAAGAACCACTGGGTCAGAAAAGCTAAAACTTATGTGGAAGCACCATTAGGGATGTTGGGTAGTGTAGATTCTAGATTAATTGTCCAAATGACCCTTGATGGTAGGGTGGGGTCACATCAAGGTGGAACCAGTATTGACTCATGTGAATTGCATTCACTCAAATTTGATCTGATCTGGTCTGTCACTTTCTCCCTCAAATTACAGTCCTTACCTAGGAAATGTTGAAAATCAATGACCATTGGTTAAAAAATCTGAAAATTTCCTATAGAACAGCACATTCATATTTGATATTAACAGGTTAATAAACCATCTTAAAGTTGTCTGCATTCATGCTGGTCAAAATACAACTCTTAAGCCTAGGGAGAGGCACAATTAGAAAACATTTTCACTTGAAGAAACGATGTGATATTTCAAAATCATCCTCTGAAGAATATCAGGACAATGGACTGACACTCAGATGAGCATGATGGCCCATGAGCCTCTTGTTTTGAACTGATTTTGATCAGGGACACCCACAGAGAAAATAAGTCTACAAATTGAGCCCCCATGGGAAACTTATAGTCCCTATAGGAATAAGGATATTTTAGAAATATTTATAAATTAATTATCATGTCTCTTTTTTTTCCTTAAAGGGCTTTGTGCAACATGATAGTGATCAGCAGCCTGGAGCAGGAAGAGGATTTCTGGGTCAAGGTGACGGACAAGTGTCAGTGTTCACACTAATTAACCAAAAACTCCTAGATCTAGGAATACCCCGATTTAGTGTTGGACCCTATGTGGTAGAGCCTATTGCTACAGTGGGGATGATTCTCGCTACGCTCTTGTTTGGACTCCCTGGACTTTTGTTTGGAGCGGTTCTATTTCTTGTCGTGATGTCTAGTCAGGCCACTGGCCAGGCAGGGGGTCAGAGGAGGGCAGCTGGTGGCGGGGGGCATAGACTGGGATAAATTCATGTATACTGTAGATCACTTTAATTTTCCAACACCTTATTTTAGCAGGAAAAGCATTTTGTATTCATAAGGAAGACAACATTTTTGATAATTTTTGTATGTAATCTGCACTATTTAAAATATACGAAAGAATAACATTTTTGCAAGCACATCTTGCTTAATCATGCTAAAATTATGTCTTTTGGCATAAAAAGTGATGTACAGTACTGTTAGCCATTAAACACCTTGTAAGAGAGTCATATATTCTCTGTTAACAATCATAGTTCATTTGCAACATTTCTATGTACAAAGTCAATACTTTGAAAGAATAGCAAGAATGAAATTAAGTATGGATGACATGAATTTGAACATTCCTACAACAAAGCATGCAGCTGGTGAAATAAAGCAAATACATTGTATGTGACTGTTATTTTTACATGCTAGAGACAGTTAAACTGTAATAAAGCTGTAATATCTCATATGTTAACAGTTAAATTTCCTTGACTTACAATTACTTTTGCTGTGTGAAAATATCTGAAGAATTTGTTTATACACATGTATTATGACATCATCACACTCAGGGAAGCTCTAAACCAAGGAAATACTGAAAAGGGGAGGGGGCTGTGGAAATCAAATCATAAAAGATATGCATGTATTATCCATGCAGTTAACAGATTTTTTCCTTTGGAAAAAAGTTAAAAGTAACCGAATGTGAATAAAAGAAATGCTTGCTTGTTGAGCACACAATGTACTACATGTACAAATGATGCATGAATATTGTTTTTTGGCCCCACATAATGTTAAGATAATAAATAAATATCTGTACATCTGTAAATTAAGTTTATTCTAGTTTACATCAAAGTCATCTTTTTGATGCAGTGTTTAGAGCCTTCATAAAATTATTAAAAGTTAAGTATTAGAAATAAAACATTTCCAAAATATAATATGAAGAATACTAAGTAACCCTTTCAACTTATATTGTTTAAACTGAGTGTTCACTTTTCACATTTTCAACTCCTTCTCAAAAACCACATGGCCAATTTAACAAATTGAATTGTTAAAATGAAGGACTAAGTCTCCTTCCAAGGGGAGATAATCAAGAAAAGACAAAAAATGGGTGGGGTCATTAGAAAATCTTCTTCTCAAGAACCACTGGGACAAGAAAAAGTTGAAACTTAAGTGAAAGCATCCTGGGGTAGTGTAGATTCTAAATTGTTTATATCTTGACCCCAAGGGGTAGGTCAGCACCACAGAAGGGAATCCAAGTTTTTAATTAAAATATTAAGAAAAAACTTTTAAAATCTTCTTCTTAAGAATCACTGGGTCAGAAAAGCTGAAACTTAACATGGAGGCATCCTTGGGTAGAATAGATTTTAAATTGTCTAAATCAGTACCTCTGGAACAGGCCGGGGTCATAATAGGTATTAAAAGGGGAAATCTGTTAATTAACAGAATGGCCAAAGAAACTCAGATGAGCGATGTGGCTTACGAGCCTCTTGTTTTATATTTTGTAATATGTTAATCCAACAATCTTCCGAAGAAAAACTTTGCAGAATGTCTTTACAGCAATTGTTAGTCTGCAATCATAAGCTCAGAAACATATGATTTAAATGCTATATATAATAATTAAAGTACTGTCTTTAAAAATTCAAACAAGATATGTTTGTGAAATACTAAGCGCCCGGGGGCACAAAGTTCGAAAAAAAAAACCTATTTTTAGCATATAAGTCAAGGTCACAAGGTCATTGACCTTGGTATAATTTGAAAAAAAACTTGATTAGTGAAGTATGCATACCAGACATGAAGTCCTTATCTCTCATGGTTCAAAAGTTATGGTTAAGGTTCAAAAAAGCTATTTTTAGCATATAGGTCACAGTCAACGTCACAAGGTCAATGGCCTTGGTGACATTTGAAAGCACATAATTAGTGAGTAAGCATACCAAATATGAAGTCTTTATCTTTCATGGTTTAAAAGTTATGGCGAAGGGCTAAGTTTAAAGACAAAAAAGCTATTTCAAACTCCAAGGTTATGGTAAGAAGGTCAAAGTTATTTGAATTCAGTGAAAGGTTTCATCACAAGGATCAAATAATCTGAAGTATGAAAGCCTTTGCCCTTACAGTTCAAAAGTTATGCTTAATGGCAAGGTTAAAGTTTTTATATAAGTACCGATATCTCCATGGCCAAGGCCAAAACGTCAAAGTTGTTGATATTCAATGAAAGGTCTTGCCACAAAGAATAAAAATGTGATATATGAAAGTCCTAGCATCTACCATTCAAAAGTTATGGCCAAAGTAAAAGTTTTTGTGTAAAAGTGGGTCAAACAACAAGGTCAAGGTCAAAGGGTCAAATTTGGTGGTACCGAAAGAAAGGTCTTGTCACAGGGAATACACATGTGAAATATGAAAGTCATAGCTCAACTAAATCAAAAGATTAGGGCAAGGTTAAGGTTTTTGTGACGGACAGACTGAAAGACTGACAGACAAATGAGATTTAATGTCCCCTCACTTTCGCGAAAGCATGGGACAAAAAAGATGATGGTTCATAAATGTTTAAAAATGTACCTTAAGCAGTTTTAATTTTATTGCATTAGTTCATGAATTTTTTCATATCTCCTCAAGTGAGGATTAATTAATATAGATTGTACAACAGCTCGTATGCAACAAATGATTTTTTACATTCATTATTTTTTTGAGGTTGAATATTATCACTTCACCAAAGTGCAACTATTTGTTCATGCTGATGGAATGAACTTAATTATTGGAGTACGCATACTAAATATGAAGTCTCTCTCTTTTATGATTCAAAAGTTACGACAAAGGTTAAAGTTGGCAGAAAAAAGCTATTTTTAGCATATAGGTCACAGTCAAGGTCACAAGGTCGTTGATCATGGTGCCATTGGAAAGAGCTTCATTAGTGGAATATGCATACCAAATATGAAGTCTATCTTTTATGGTTCAAAAGTTATGGCGAAGGTTAAAGTTTGCATACAAACAGACAAACAGACAGACAGGACAAATGCAATATACGGTCCGGATCTATTGATCTGGGCCCATAAAAATATAATCTTTAGAGCTTTTTTGCAAAGCAGATCAAAGGTCAAGGTCAATTTATCTGTAATGCTGGTATTTTTCATAATATTCACAGACAAACTGAGCAAATGCTAAAAAGCATAAACTTATCAGGGGAAGGACAGGGCTACAATAGGGAATCCATTTTTACAATAAAATATGCAGGGACTTTTTTTAAATCTCCTCAAGAACCACTGGCTATAGATACCCTCGTAAGCTGAACTTATGTGGTAGTGCCCTTGGGTAGTGTAGATTTTAGATTGTTCAAATCATGATCCCTGGGGGTAGGGCATGGCCACAATAGGGAGGGATCTAGTGAAGAACAGCAGAACCAAAGTTACTCAGGTGAGCGTTGTGGCTAATGGACTTCACGTGCAAGTTCTCAAGATATAAAGTGTACTTTGTTCAGTGTATGTAAGTTCTTACATTTTTCGTTTCAGTGAAAAAATTGGGTGTTTCTTATTGAACGACTATTGCTACATAATGGCATGCCCATTTCTTTATAGGTTCGTCGCTGTGCTTTAGGACACCGTAGGGGATATCTTTTTGATTCGGAGGGGGGGGGGTATGGCAAGTTTCGGAAATAAATATTAATCTGTTCTCGATAAATGTTGGAAATAAATAATCTGTCCCTGCCCAGTGCTATTACACCCCTCTCCTTTCCCCTACACGCCCTCACGAATGAGAGATCTGGACTATTTTGTTTTGGTTTTTTTTCCAGAGGTACTTGTGGACAGGAACCCCACCCCCTC
>PRKT01000193.1:493022-511494 GCA_003671525.1 Saccostrea glomerata
CCCCCCCCCCCCCCAACTCCGAGGAATTTAAAAGATTTTCCTTTCTTAAAAACTGTACATGTAGCGTCTTGATAACTGGAGTTTACTATATCATTGATATCACTATTGCACCACAATAAAAAAAAAGTGTCCGTTTATAGAAGGTCAAAAGGGTGCCGTTCATATGGCTAAAGAGTATTTTGTGTTAGGCACAGTAATTCTAGTATCATTAAGATGAAATAGGTAAAGATAACGAAATCAGTCTTTAAAAAAACTACGAACTTTATTTTATGAATCTATGGAAAGTGCTGAACCTATGAACCCTGGATATCCCAAAGGTGGGATCAGGGGCCAAGGTGGAGTAAGCACCTCCTGTCCACCTGTCACACCCACTGTAAGCCCTACGTTTTAATCAGGTAGACAGAATATTCCGTAGACAAAGGTATGAAATATGTCAGCCAAGATACCACCCAGATACCACCATGTTACATTTGCTTCAGATAGAGGTCAAGGAGTTGAAACGACAAGATATTTTCCTTTTCACATGGGGGTGGGGTATTGGTCCCCCAGAACTCTATTGGAAGAATTGTTTTTGTACTTATTTTCATCAGAGGGTTGTCCCTCTCAGAGCCCTTTTTCAGAATATTGCAAATGACCTTGAGAACCCTCATATTATTGACTGCTGATTTTACTTAAAATTGATGCCTCTCTGGACATTTTATATCACATGTGGGGTCCTTCAGTTCAATCATTTTTAAATAAAACTACCACTCCTTTATAGCTGAATACGCACTCATATGTGTGCAAGCCAATTTCAAATTTCAATGCATTATTAATATTCTAACCTAGTGTACTTCAGACAGCAGATTTTAAATGTATTGCAACCTAATCCAACTGAGGTCAGTACATGGACACATCCTGATTGATACAATCTGAGTGATAGATGGTCACTCCAGAAACTTCCTTCCCAAATCCTTAGACAACACCCTGTATGTGTTCTGATTTTTCCAAGTCAAAACAAAGAGTATTTTTTTTTAAGTTCCTGAGTAAGTTTAATGAACAATGGATACTACAGAACTTAAAAAAACTGAATTTTTTAACATTATTTTCATCTCATGTGGAGTTAATGACATACATACATAGTACATGTAACTATACAAAAATTAATGAAACATGATTCCATCGAATATAACTATGTACAGAAAATGTTTAGTCAGTAACAGTTCAAAAGAATAAAGGGTAGATCCTACCCGAATTATACACAATATTCCTTCATAATACAAACATATGATAATAATGAGGAACATTGATTTATAACCTCATCACAGTGACCTAAGGTCAAGGTAATGTAATGAAGTTACTCATAATTCTGACATTCAGTAAGTCTAGATCATCTAGAAATACCTGTATTAATAGCACAAATACTCAGGTACACATAAAAATTGCAGGGGAAGGGAAAGCTATAAAATGTTATATGTAACAAAAAAAAATTGGCAGTACATAAATACAGAAAAATGACCTACAAAAAGTTTGACCTTCTTTGATAAAAGTAACACAAATCTGAGGAAATACAATCAGATGTTCTTGTCATTACGTATTGCTTAACTGGACGGAGACTTTTATTAAAGAAAGCCATTCTAGTATTGCCTGCCAAAAGCATAATTCAATCAGTGTTAATTAATCATCCAGAAAGAAAAATCCGAATTTTCACAACTACAAAAGAATGTTTTTTGATTCAGATGACATGTGGGAAATTACTCAAATAAGAAACCATCACTTTGACTCACGACGACTGAAACTATACCATATTCATTCCAGTAAATGCCATAGGCACTTTGTGTACAATATACAGTTATTTTCCTTTTTGCTTATGATTGTAAAGTATGGTCTTTTACAATGGTGCAATGCCATTCAAAAACCATATAAAACATCCATCTATTGTTTTGAATATAATTATGACTTAACAAGGTTGGTAAAAATGCTTGTATGAACACTGTCAATTACTGGGAGAAATAGGGTATTATTTCTTGACATTCACTGTGTACATGCATGGATTATAAAACACAAATAAATACTGAGATCAAAAATAAGCTGGAAACAAACAGAATTTGATACTTATCAATGACACAAGTCTACAAGCAATCCTAGCATTTTTGTTGGTTTATCTGATAACTTGACATGTTCACACAAATTCATTTACAAGTACAAATCAATTAACTTTAAAGAATATTACAATCCTCAAACTATTTCATTACATTGTATTGTAAAGAAGGAGAGAAAAAAACTGACACATTAGGGAAAATACAACAAGGTTGACAATATGTAATGTAAAACTTCATGAGGAGTCTTCATATCTCTGTCCCTGTGTATATATATATATATCTAAGCACTTTTCACATCCTTCTTCAAATCACTACAGCTTACACAGTGGTCCAATCCAAAAAAACAACAAACTTGTCCCAAATGCCATGCTCCTCTCGTTTGCCCTGGAGCCTGTCAGTTTTATCGCTGTGCCTCTATTTCCATGCCTTTGGGAGAATTGGCTACTTGCTGTGGTGAGGTGGCGTAAGGGGAGGAACTAAATTTTTCTGTGGTGGAGAGTTTTGATAATGCTAACAATGCATCAGGGAAATTAGGGGGAGTAGCTGGAGTATTTGCTGGTGCACATAACTGAAAAAATAAAATAATAAAAAATGAATCAGCAATGAGGCTTTCTGCTTTTATCATACTTTAAAGAATTTGAAAAATAAGTATACTTTTGTGTTCAACAGGAAAAATATCGAATGAATATAGTTACAAATGTTTGTTTATGTAATTCATTCTTCTTTTAAATAATAACTATATTGGTAACTTTCAGATCTTGATAGATTAAACATTTAAAACAAGAAATCCATGGGCCTTTCTGGCCACCAGAGCTTTATTGAATACCATTTTAATGAGCGTTTTCCCTGTTTTGCCACTATTAGAAACACTTTAGAATATTTTTCATCACAATGATCACAAGGTTTACCTAATTAGTTTTCACCTTTTGTTTCACTTCTTAACAGAAGCAAAATATTAAACCCTTCAAATATTTCCTATCACTGAAGGATATTTATGTTAGTACTAGCTGTAGTTATATTTACAATGTTCATCTTACACATAGTTAACTATAACTATGTATATATATAAATGATTCATTCAGTAAGTTCACAATAATTGCTATGCATATACATGAACCAGTATGTAATAAGTCTGTTATGTATTTCAAGTGGCCAATCCTCATAAAATTTTATTTCAGTCTAAATATTAACTTCAACTTGACTATTTGTAACTGACGTATCAAGCCAAATCAGTACAATCATTGTAAAGAAACTCTAATAAGCCCTTCATGTGTTTCCTACTTTTGTAACACTGTTAAATTTTGTTTAACCTTTAACCTGTGGTTGATTTTTAAAAAATGTCTGATTGAATAAGATATTATTTTTCTATATTTAATAGGGGCTTACAAAAAATGTATTGTGTATCTGCTAATTATCAAAACAAATATTGACAAGATCTTTTCTATACTACTAGTAAAAGAACAATATGTCTAAATTTCCATATAAATAACAAATTAAGAAAGGAAGCAATATCATCATAAAAAAATTGGTCCATTATATAATCCCACCAAGGAAGTTTTTTTTGCATTGATGATAGACAGCCCGATGGCTGAATTGATTTTCAATATATTTATATTGTCAGAGAATGAGATGGTTTGATAGATCATCAAAATTGTCAAACTGTTATAACTAGGTCATCTCTTTAAGTCACAAACCTCAAAGCAAGTAAGTATGAAAATTACAACCCTACATATAAAACTAAATGGAACACAGGATGTTTACAGATACAAATATGTATATAGTTACATGAGTACACATGTAGGGAAATCTAGGGTAACTGATCAACAAGTCATAACTCATAAGCCTGATAAGAGGGAAGATTTCTCTTTCTTACACTAATTCTAGGAAATCTATTTTTATCTAGCTCCTACAATAATACACATCAAGTCTGAAAGAAATTCAATATAAAAGAAATTTACTAACTAC
Organism: Saccostrea glomerata; assembly: GCA_003671525.1. Lineage (NCBI taxonomy): Eukaryota > Metazoa > Mollusca > Bivalvia > Ostreida > Ostreidae > Saccostrea > Saccostrea glomerata. The sequence goes on from PRKT01000193.1 coordinate 497,069, forward strand.
ACCTAATCTTAACACTGTCTAATCATCTTCAACTTGTTGTTTACATTATGTCTGCCCCCGGAGGTCTTCAAGGTCACGTCTTCAAAACAAGCACCTAGCACAGTGTAACCTATTCGTGAAACCCTATTCGTCCTGACCCTTTAAATATGCTAAATACTCCACTACTCTACACAACCCTGACTGTTCATTGTTTGTGGTGTGTTCTTTGTTTACCTAGTAATGTGCGCACTGCCTAGACAGGCCAAAGAGCCAAGTATAATACTGAGTGTTCAATAATTCTGCTCATTGGCAAACTGCTCATGTTGCAAAGAAATAAAATTAATCAATATGGTAGTTGTACACCAATTTACAGATGAATACTTATGAAATGTGGTGAAATAGCTATGTGACAATGCATGCAATGTTTGCAGTTTAACCTAGCAGAGGAAAACTTTCATCAATAAACATATAATTCAGTTAATGATCAAGATTTCTCTTACATTGAATGTCTATAGATAATGATTCACTTGATGAAACTGAGAGAAGAAACTGATGTTTGTTTGACATTTTAATTAAAAAGACTATCCTACTGAGATAAAAATACAGATTTACATATTAAGTCAATAAGTGCAGATCTGTAAGACCTATAGGAGATATTTCGAGTAACACATTCTTTAAATGTAAAAATATTAAGGGACAGTAAACCACTCTTCATGTTTACAAACATTTCTCCTAGCTGTGCAGATATTTAAATATTACATTCATGCATACACTTGTTGTCAACACTGATATGCAGACGGTCTTAACTTGTTTACCTACTTAAAAAGTCTGAAAGATTTTTTATATAATACCACAATTTTAAAACTACAAATATACTGTAAAATATCTGAATGTTAATTACTATCAAGTTACATAAATAAATGTACAATAACCACGCCCAGATTTAGAGGAGGGGTCGGGGAAAGACACCCCCCTGGAATTTGCAAGGATATTAAATTTATATTCTAAAGCAATTAATAAAAAAGTTACCTTGGACCCCCCTCGGAAAATGTAACCCCCGGGGGGGGGGGGGGGGGGGGGGGGGGGGGGGGGGGGGGGGGGGGGGGGGGGGGGGGGGGGGGGGGGGGGGGGGGGGGGGGGGGGGGGGGGGGGGGGGGGGGGGGGGGGGGGGGGGGGGGGGGGGGGGGGGGGGGGGGGGGGGGGGGGGGGGGGGGGGGGGGGGGGGGGGGGGGGGGGGGGGGGGGGGGGGGGGGGGGGGGGGGGGGGGGGGGGGGGGGGGGGGGGGGGGGGGGGGGGGGGGGGGGGGGGGGGGGGGGGGGGGGGGGGGGGGGGGGGGGGGGGGGGGGGGGGGGGGGGGGGGGGGGGGGGGGGGGGGGGGGGGGGGGGGGGGGGGGGGGGGGGGGGGGGGGGGGGGGGGGGGGGGGGGGGGGGGGGGGGGGGGGGGGGGGGGGGGGGGGGGGGGGGGGGGGGGGGGGGGGGGGGGGGGGGGGGGGGGGGGGGGGGGGGGGGGGGGGGGGGGGGGGGGGGGGGGGGGGGGGGGGGGGGGGGGGGGGGGGGGGGGGGGGGGGGGGGGGGGGGGGGGGGGGGGGGGGGGGGGGGGGGGGGGGGGGGGGGGGGGGGGGGGGGGGGGGGGGGGGGGGGGGGGGGGGGGGGGGGGGGGGGGGGGGGGGGGGGGGGGGGGGGGGGGGGGGGGGGGGGGGGGGGGGGGGGGGGGGGGGGGGGGGGGGGGGGGGGGGGGGGGGGGGGGGGGGGGGGGGGGGGGGGGGGGGGGGGGGGGGGGGGGGGGGGGGGGGGGGGGGGGGGGGGGGGGGGGGGGGGGGGGGGGGGGGGGGGGGGGGGGGGGGGGGGGGGGGGGGGGGGGGGGGGGGGGGGGGGGGGGGGGGGGGGGGGGGGGGGGGGGGGGGGGGGGGGGGGGGGGGGGGGGGGGGGGGGGGGGGGGGGGGGGGGGGGGGGGGGGGGGGGGGGGGGGGGGGGGGGGGGGGGGGGGGGGGGGGGGGGGGGGGGGGGGGGGGGGGGGGGGGGGGGGGGGGGGGGGGGGGGGGGGGGGGGGGGGGGGGGGGGGGGGGGGGGGGGGGGGGGGGGGGGGGGGGGGGGGGGGGGGGGGGGGGGGGGGGGGGGGGGGGGGGGGGGGGGGGGGGGGGGGGGGGGGGGGGGGGGGGGGGGGGGGGGGGGGGGGGGGGGGGGGGGGGGGGGGGGGGGGGGGGGGGGGGGGGGGGGGGGGGGGGGGGGGGGGGGGGGGGGGGGGGGGGGGGGGGGGGGGGGGGGGGGGGGGGGGGGGGGGGGGGGGGGGGGGGGGGGGGGGGGGGGGGGGGGGGGGGGGGGGGGGGGGGGGGGGGGGGGGGGGGGGGGGGGGGGGGGGGGGGGGGGGGGGGGGGGGGGGGGGGGGGGGGGGGGGGGGGGGGGGGGGGGGGGGGGGGGGGGGGGGGGGGGGGGGGGGGGGGGGGGGGGGGGGGGGGGGGGGGGGGGGGGGGGGGGGGGGGGGGGGGGGGGGGGGGGGGGGGGGGGGGGGGGGGGGGGGGGGGGGGGGGGGGGGGGGGGGGGGGGGGGGGGGGGGGGGGGGGGGGGGGGGGGGGGGGGGGGGGGGGGGGGGGGGGGGGGGGGGGGGGGGGGGGGGGGGGGGGGGGGGGGGGGGGGGGGGGGGGGGGGGGGGGGGGGGGGGGGGGGGGGGGGGGGGGGGGGGGGGGGGGGGGGGGGGGGGGGGGGGGGGGGGGGGGGGGGGGGGGGGGGGGGGGGGGGGGGGGGGGGGGGGGGGGGGGGGGGGGGGGGGGGGGGGGGGGGGGGGGGGGGGGGGGGGGGGGGGGGGGGGGGGGGGGGGGGGGGGGGGGGGGGGGGGGGGGGGGGGGGGGGGGGGGGGGGGGGGGGGGGGGGGGGGGGGGGGGGGGGGGGGGGGGGGGGGGGGGGGGGGGGGGGGGGGGGGGGGGGGGGGGGGGGGGGGGGGGGGGGGGGGGGGGGGGGGGGGGGGGGGGGGGGGGGGGGGGGGGGGGGGGGGGGGGGGGGGGGGGGGGGGGGGGGGGGGGGGGGGGGGGGGGGGGGGGGGGGGGGGGGGGGGGGGGGGGGGGGGGGGGGGGGGGGGGGGGGGGGGGGGGGGGGGGGGGGGGGGGGGGGGGGGGGGGGGGGGGGGGGGGGGGGGGGGGGGGGGGGGGGGGGGGGGGGGGGGGGGGGGGGGGGGGGGGGGGGGGGGGGGGGGGGGGGGGGGGGGGGGGGGGGGGGGGGGGGGGGGGGGGGGGGGGGGGGGGGGGGGGGGGGGGGGGGGGGGGGGGGGGGGGGGGGGGGGGGGGGGGGGGGGGGGGGGGGGGGGGGGGGGGGGGGGGGGGGGGGGGGGGGGGGGGGGGGGGGGGGGGGGGGGGGGGGGGGGGGGGGGGGGGGGGGGGGGGGGGGGGGGGGGGGGGGGGGGGGGGGGGGGGGGGGGGGGGGGGGGGGGGGGGGGGGGGGGGGGGGGGGGGGGGGGGGGGGGGGGGGGGGGGGGGGGGGGGGGGGGGGGGGGGGGGGGGGGGGGGGGGGGGGGGGGGGGGGGGGGGGGGGGGGGGGGGGGGGGGGGGGGGGGGGGGGGGGGGGGGGGGGGGGGGGGGGGGGGGGGGGGGGGGGGGGGGGGGGGGGGGGGGGGGGGGGGGGGGGGGGGGGGGGGGGGGGGGGGGGGGGGGGGGGGGGGGGGGGGGGGGGGGGGGGGGGGGGGGGGGGGGGGGGGGGGGGGGGGGGGGGGGGGGGGGGGGGGGGGGGGGGGGGGGGGGGGGGGGGGGGGGGGGGGGGGGGGGGGGGGGGGGGGGGGGGGGGGGGGGGGGGGGGGGGGGGGGGGGGGGGGGGGGGGGGGGGGGGGGGGGGGGGGGGGGGGGGGGGGGGGGGGGGGGGGGGGGGGGGGGGGGGGGGGGGGGGGGGGGGGGGGGGGGGGGGGGGGGGGGGGGGGGGGGGGGGGGGGGGGGGGGGGGGGGGGGGGGGGGGGGGGGGGGGGGGGGGGGGGGGGGGGGGGGGGGGGGGGGGGGGGGGGGGGGGGGGGGGGGGGGGGGGGGGGGGGGGGGGGGGGGGGGGGGGGGGGGGGGGGGGGGGGGGGGGGGGGGGGGGGGGGGGGGGGGGGGGGGGGGGGGGGGGGGGGGGGGGGGGGGGGGGGGGGGGGGGGGGGGGGGGGGGGGGGGGGGGGGGGGGGGGGGGGGGGGGGGGGGGGGGGGGGGGGGGGGGGGGGGGGGGGGGGGGGGGGGGGGGGGGGGGGGGGGGGGGGGGGGGGGGGGGGGGGGGGGGGGGGGGGGGGGGGGGGGGGGGGGGGGGGGGGGGGGGGGGGGGGGGGGGGGGGGGGGGGGGGGGGGGGGGGGGGGGGGGGGGGGGGGGGGGGGGGGGGGGGGGGGGGGGGGGGGGGGGGGGGGGGGGGGGGGGGGGGGGGGGGGGGGGGGGGGGGGGAGTGGGATCCCCCTCACTGAATTACATGCATGTATACTGAAGCAAATAACATATACCATTATGGATATAAAGATTTAATTGCTTATTCTTTATTATGTGTATAGAAGATTCTTTTATATGGAATATTTATCACACTGTTATGATGATTTTATGAGTTTGTACAAGCCAGACCTCGTAAATTTTTCATTTCACGTGCTGAATACTATTATTTAGTGAAAAAAAAGTTTTTCCAAAAAAAAAAAAAGTGGTCTGTCCGGGACTTGAACTCGGGACTTCTCACATGGGAAGCGAGAAATATACCACTAGACCACGGAATCGCTTTACATGTAGTCAAGTATATCAGAAGTGAAGTCACAAACAAGTATATATTCATGTTCGGTTTTGTCAAAATTTTACACAATCCATGGTGTTTGATTTATTTAGCCTTATTAAACAGTTCTTATAGATGTAATAAGAACATAAAGTCCGCCGAGAACCTATTTTATACGCAATAACTCTCCTCATGTCACTGTGCTAAAAATAGTGACATGTACTTCTATAAATACTAATAAAACAAACGGGGCAGGCACTTTGAGAGGGGTGAGAGATGTCCTAGGGAGTTTTGGTATAAAATTACATTGCATAAGCTCAAAATCTTCTTGAAATATCGCCCGGAAATGATAGTGTTACACACAGACAAAATGTATAAATTTACGACCTTGAACTTTGACCTTTTGACCTCAAAATCAATAGGGGTCTTCATTAGGCCACAGGGAGTTGTTATGTAAAATTTCATTGCAATAGCTCAAATGGTTCTAGAGATATCGTGTTGAAACGAAAGTGTTATAACAGACAGAATTAGCTTATTTATGACCTTGACCTTTGACCTTTTGACCTCAAAATCAATAGGGTTCTTCTTTAGTCCATAGGGAGTTGCTATGCTAAATTTCTTTGCAAAAGCTCAAAGGGTTCTCGAGATATCGTGTGGAAACGAAAACAACAGACAGACGGACGGACGGACAAACCCAAATTAATATCCCCCACTTTTCAAGCGAGGGACAAAAAAAGCTTAGTTAGCTAAAATAACATTTGCAGTGTTTCATTGTTTTTAAAACAATTTGAATCAGGTTTAGAAATCAGAAAGTAATTAAAATTCTTTGTATTTTTCATACATTATGAAGATATACAAAACAGAAAATAGGGGAACGTATCGTCTGACCTTAAACACGTTGATCACTATGAAATTAGATAGAACGTTTATGACTAAACAATCAATTTATGATCCCATGACAAACTTCCTTTACCCAGGTGAAAGAATACCTTGTTCAAATAGTGTTATATGAGGGAAAACATTTGCAAATGTAAATTTTATGATTTAAGATTTGATGTCACATAAGAATACCTTTATAAGACTAACCAAAATGGAATGACTGTGATTAAAGCAACATCAATACATGTTCCACCCTATAATATATAGTTTAAGAATTGATAAATATATAATTGTTCTTTACATCACTTATAGTCCTACTCAAAAAAAAATTACACAAAATAAATTTACTAGTTGTAAATACTTTCTTTTTCAATGCCCTGTTAAATGACAGCCAAAAAACCTACAGAATACATACATGGTAACTTTGGATTTCATCGAAGACTGATCTAATATCTACATTTGACTTACATTTGCCTATTATGTAACATTTTGGTCAGATGTAAAGAGAAAAAATGCAAATTTTTTAAAATACTAAATCGACTTTGGGCTAAGAATAGTTGGAATGTGCTCAAAGTAAAGTTATGAGAGGCTCATGGATATTTGGCCTGTTGTATACATGTACACTTCAGATTTTTTTTCCGATACCACTTTCTTTTTCTTCAGACAGGTATTTTTATATTGACCTGTATAGTACAGTTAACTTTGTGTAAGATAGCGGTTTTATTGCTTTGTGAGAGTAGTATTTTAATTACTGTGGTAAAGGACATGGTCAGATAAATCAGATATCCTCCCACAATACAGAGCTAGTGGTCAGAATGAATTAGTTAACCTATCTGTAGAATATTAAAGTCAAACATCAGTCATAAAGCTTTAAACAAATATCTATACTGTACATGAGAAAGGTTTTATTGAATATTTATGATTACATGTATTAAAATAATTACATTTATTGGTTTGAATTATTTTATATCTGTTTTAGTTTCCATACCAAGTTTCCTCTTCTGGAAGTGAACCTACTAAGCCACTGAAAAGTCTAGTCAACATTCGTAAAGACTCTCTGAAGTTTGTCAAGTAAGTATTGATTAACAACTTACAAATTCATCTCTTGTAATGCAATCAATATTATGTTACAACAATTATTAAGAGCATTAGATAAAGATGATATAAGGTCACGTGTACTTAATTTATCTGGTAATGACTGCTAAAATAATCGTCATCTGTTACTCTTCTGATTTTCTGAATCATACTGTAGCAGACTGTCTTTGTCCTCTCATACTCTCACAAAATTAATTTTCTTGGAATAAATTTATTATCAGGAAAAAGTTTTAATAAATCTTGTCAGAAAAGCTGTGTAATGATACAAATATTCCAGTTTATTGTTATTTGTTTGAAAAAAATATTATGTTGCAATACATTTTTTCAGTATCAATATACTGAAAAAATTTGAGGCTTGGAAATAAGTCACAAACTCCCAAATTCTTTAAATACTATTTCTTGCGGTTGAAGGATATTTAGCAGATGATTCTGCAAAACAGCACATTTATTAAATTTAATATCCTGGAACTTTAGCCTCACATACTTTTCCTCTGAGAATATTTTCCGTTATGATATTGCTAGGAATAGTTAATATAGGTTTTATTTTATATTTTAAGAACAAGTTTTACATCTTCCTTCAACAAACTTCACTAAAAAAAATGAAGATATGCCAAATAAATCAAGATAAAATTTACATCATTTTTCGCAAGAAAATCACATATTTTGACCAATATTTCAAAATTAACATCACTGACCTACTTTTTCTTTTATTATTTTTAAGTACTCGATACTTGTGACTGATCAGCACTTAAATCATTAAAAGCTTGATTTAAGAAAATGTTTAATTGCCTATTTAGTTTTTCTATACCCCAGATATGTTACATTTTAGTGCAAAAAGGTCACACAATAATTTACGCGCATTAATTTGCAAGATTTTTTCAAAGATAAATATTATTCAAAATATTTTACGTAAAATAAAATTATATTTATTGCCATGGTTACATATTATAAAATGTTATAAAGATTAAAGTAATTAACCAAAGAATTAAAATTTAAGTGCAAAAAGGTCAACTAAATTGTACCATAGATCAGTTAGATGCTCACTGACCCCCTATTTTCTCTTCGATTTTGAGTAACATTATATGAGTACTTATCTAAAATATACTCTAAAAAAATCCTTGATTTAACAATTAAATTTCACGAGTGACATACCTTAAATAGTAAAATGGGAGAGAAATTTAACGTCGGAATTCACAGTGTGACGGATTGCACTTGTGTCGGATTATACAGTTTTCACTGTATAATAAGTCTGCTTTACATGGTGGATGTCTGACAATAGGAGTTATACCTTACAAGATATTGGTATGAAAACTTTGTTTTACAGGGTAGATGACATTGATATAAGAACTTTTTTTTACAGGGTAGATGATAGTGAGGATGGTTCTGGAGGAGCTAAAACTGACTCTATTAATACAAAGTACAACATAGAGTTCACATTCGACTCGGATTCAAAGTGTGCAATAACTCTCTACTACTTTGCTTCAGAAGATGTCAACAATGGTCAGATCACGTAAGGATACCATAAAGCTTTATATTATCATATATTTTTTCTGTGTTAATTAAAGGACAAATTAAAAAAGTTACCCAGGAAAAAAACCTGTGTCAGAAACTTAAATTAATTAAACAATAATGTTAGTGTAGTGAACATTTGCATAAATACTGGAACGAGAGCTGTGGTAGGAAAGAGAGTATGAATTGAAACAGACTAAGCCTTAGATTCTTCCTGTCAAAGTATTTTACTTCTTGGAAAGAGAATGAGATAAGTTTACAGATCAATAAATGTTGTATACCTCATGTACTACTACTGAGATCTAGGATATAGGATCTTTGACACATTTATCTAGATCAAATGACACATATTTCTATGCATTTAATGGAAACATATTTCCTTATTCTTGAGCAGGTTTCAATCAAGGGAGCCGTGTCTGAACTCAGAGACTTATCGTTATAAAAGAGGTGCTAATCAGCTGTTTTCTCAGCCCACACATGTCCTGGACCCTAGTAAATACAGTGATGAGGAGGTAATGTTATTGACAGCCAAGACATAGATACGCAACTTAAGTCAGCGGCAGTAAAATAATTGACAGTATATCTGATATGTACTTCTCTCTCAATGTCAGTTATTGACAATTTATCAATGAGAAAATGAAGTTAAATCCTTGATCTGTTTACACACTTATTCTGTAGAAAATTTGTCAGCACAACATACAAGAAAGGTATCACATCAGAATGAAGTTCCCTTTAGGCCTTAAATTGCTGTTCAAGCTTCCAGTACTATAGAAATTCAGACCATCAAAAAAAGATTTTGCCAATGATTGTCTTAAAAATATGCAAAATGTCAGATTTTCTTGGATTGATGAATGGTATTAATTTATGTGGAATTGATATAATGATGATTAAAAAATTGAAAAATTGTTGAAAGTGCAGAATTGTTTTATATGAATGCACTTGAACTGAGGACAAGAACTTGTAGGTCTCTTCTTATAAAATAAAGCAACGGAAAAAAAAAACACACATGAAAATTATTGATTTCAGTGTTCATTTAGTGGATAATGCTCTATATATTTTGCATTCAATATTGTTTTTCATAAATGCATAGAGCAATTATCTGATCATAGAGTTTAGACTTGTAAGGGGAAAACCCCCTTAAAACTTCCTTAACATTTCTTGAGATTTTACTTGTATAGATCAACTTTAATTGTAGATTAGATCTAAGCATTTGGACCTTTTTGTTATGTAAATGACATGACTGTTTATTTTTATCAGTGGCAGTATGATCCAATGAAGGAGGCTATCCCAGTCATTATCAGCTGTGTGGTGGAAGATGATGGTAAACGCGTTTCTTTAATAGCATTAGAAAATTATTCATTATATGACCAAAACTTTAAACTTGCTCATAATTTTTGATTAGTTGACGCTACATGTATTATGGCTTTCATATTTTATGCCTGCATTTCTTGATACTACACCTTTCTTTGGATACCAAAATACATGTATTTGACCTTGATTTTGACCTGGGGGTTTGACCTACTTTTGAAAAACTCACCTTGTCCATAACTTCTTATATTTTGCTACAGTACCTTTCATATTAATCATGGTCTTAATTTCTAAATGGTTGGATCAAGAGCATTCACATTTTACATGCATATCACTTGTGCAATACTTTTTTATGGCTACAAGTATTTTTGACCTATTGTCCTTTTCAAATGACCTTAAATTTGAACTTGCAATTAAGAAACTTTAACATTGGCCATATGAGGGCATTTGTCCTGTTTTTCATATAAAAGTAAGCCTTAGTTTAAATAAACAATAATTATTGTGTCATACAGTATACAGTGTGTATGAAACTATTCGAATTATTTCCTCATTTGGATCAGTGACCCCAAAAAGTCATTGAATAGCCTTATATGTATTGTTTGTAACAAACAGAGCTTTTGGTGTGACATGGGCAAACGTTAGAATGTTAACACACTCTCTTCAGAGCAACAACTCTTCATGCATAGAAGAACAAATAGAAAAATTCAAGGAAGTTTTATCTTTTACATATTTGTAAAGCCCTTTTATAACTATAAGCTTTATGGTATCTTATGTATCTGATGAATTTAGAGAGAATCATGAAAAATCAAGTGCTAGTTTTATTATACCCTTAATTTACCACATTATTCCCCAGGCCTAAATGTGAAGTGTGATTCTTCAACATGAGATTAAAAAAAAATTATATGCCACTTAATTATCATGTAGTTGGAAATAATGAAAATGATGAATAAAATCAGAATAGTGTTTTGCTATTGTCTTAGAAGAACTCATGAATACATTTGATTTTGGCGAAGATAATCCATGCTATTGTCACTTGACCTATGCTGTGTTATATGTCTCTTTATGCTGTTGTTTTGTGTCTAGATCATCCATGCCATTGTCACTTGACCTATGCTGTGTCATGTGACCCTTTGTTAATGCTGATGCTTTATAATTAGATCATCCATGCTATTGTCACTTGACCTATGCTGTGTCATATGACCCTTTGTTAATGCTGATGCTTTATTATCAGATCATCCATGTCATTGTCACCTGACCTATGCTGTGGTGGAGAAGAGCTCAGTGGATGGAGGCTACATGATAAAAGCATTAAAACAGAAACAGTTTGTGGATGGGCTCCTCTATCTTCTGCAGGAAATATATGGAATTGAGAACAAACACACAGACAGATCAAAGGTAAACAACAAGATATAGAAGAGGTCAAGGGATTTCAAATGCACTGTATTTGTGTAAAGCCTTTATTATGCCAAGTTTTTGTTTTCTCCTCCAGCTGGAAGATCCTGATGATGAGGTGGAGGACAGTGGAGCAGAGTGTGTGATCTGTATGTCAGACATGCGTGACACACTCATACTGCCATGTCGCCATCTGTGTTTATGTAGTAACTGTGCTGAGTCCCTCCGCTATCAGGCATCTAGTTGTCCCATTTGTCGGTCACCATTCAGAGCTTTGCTTCAGATTCGTGCCATGAGGAAAAAACAGCCATTGTCTGTACAAACAGTAAGTCTTTTAATTGTTGAACTGTATAAGCAGAATTTTTAGTGAGGATTTAATTTTGACATTATTAGCGAGGGTGCCAAGATCGCTTAAATTGAACATCGCTAAAAATTAATTACGCATTCTTTGCAATGGATTCTTTAGTGAGCTTTTTAAAATCTCTAAAATTACTTCTCGCTAAAAATAAAATACCAATTTTAAGGACAAATTGCTAAATTTGCGGCTCGCTAAAATTTCCACTTGTACAGTATTATATGACAAATCCTACTGACCATGCTGATATATTAATCATTTTTCTGCTAGAAACCTTATGTACATGTAATTGTTTATCAACTCGTGTCTAGACTCTAATACCGGTAGTTTTAAAACAATTAGATGAAAATTCTAAAATAGATGTTTTCACTTTGTGTCAGGTAAATTTTTAAAGTTTCATCAAATCCTTGTTGTTTCCTTCATATCATACACTAAATATACCTGGAAGTTGAACTTCGGTTTCTTGGACCATTATTTCAAATACACTGCATATGTCAAAGTGAGCTGGAATTTTTGCACGTCTTTTTTATGTATTTTAACCTCAATAGCTTGAATCATCACATTTATCGGAAGTTTTATCTGTCAAATCAAGTTTGACATAACCAGATTTAACTATACATTTAAAATCTATGCAAAACTTTTTTGGACCACACAGGACTTTCGGTCTTGTTGAGCAATGAACAGAGAGAACAGAACCAAATTTTGTCAGATGGAAAAACCTAATGTAAAATAGTGAAACAAGTCAGAATGCAGAACCAAGGAAATGCTAAACTGTAGAAGGTCCATGCAGTTTTAATCACATTCATTTAGTAATATGTATTTGGAATTTTACTATATTTTTTATTTATTATGATCTGTTAAAATAATAAAGCTCAAGACCAGAGATTGAGAAATCAGACATTCTGGTCCAATGTAAAAAATGAAGACTCAAACCAGACGCACACACATTGGTCATGTCCAACGTTCCGATGTCTTTGGGGTAGACTATATTTATGTCTGTATATCATTTATATCACCTGGATCCTCTGTGAGATAATGAAGGTTATTCTCCTGTAAATCTAGTGTTTTGCAGCAAATGATTTGTCCCATAAATTATTCAGGGCAGAAGATTCTGTCATTTATTACATGTTAATTAAGCTGAGGTATTCAATTCTTCCAGCCTTTGATGCAATTAGAAACAATATTATGTGACCTAATTTTCTTGATATAATTACAGCTTTATTTCAAGGCCATTGCTTATTATCTGTTTGGGTTTGAAAAAAAAACCGGTTTTTCTTTTGTTGTAGGTTTCTTTGCTATCATTGAAATTCATTTATTAATTTTGGATACAAAGTTTTTGCAAAGTATTCAAGCTAGAAAAATTTCTTCACCAGTAATTCAGTTAAACTTATTTAAAAACAACCAAACATTACACTTTCCCTTGTTTCTATTGCTGTTTATAAGTTTAACTTACTGTTTATAATTGTAGTCTAACATTTACTGGATTGATGAAATGCTCATAAATTGTTCATAAAAGACATCTACAATTGTTTATATGTTAGTAGTTGGATGGGCCCAAAATAGAGTATCAAAGTTTTACAGGAGAATTTAAAGGAAAGGAATCTTTACATTTCTTCTTCTCAGGAACAGTAGGGTGATAATTAGACATATTTATTAGCATCCTCAGGTAGTGTACATAGCAAGTTAGTTAAAATTATGACTGAATCTCCTAGGGGTAGGGTGGGGGATGAAAGTTGGAGAAGGGAAAATAAATAAATCAACAAAATCCTTCTTCCCAAGAACTGCAGGGCTATAAAGTTCACATTGTCAAAAAATAATGCTATTATTGCTCATTTACTTCATCACTAAGAAGGATTTGGCATAATTTAAGGTTGTTTTTTCTTTTCCAAAGGAGATTGATTGGAAGAATGGAATTTTGTGTTAAAAAAGTTAACAATTGCATTAATGCGTGCACTGATTACCTGTAGATACAAAAATATAATTGTATGCTGTAATTTTCATTGAACATAAAGGAACTTCTTGAGTGCACACTATGAGAACAAAATGATGACTGCTTTCCTGAATGCAATGTAAAAACTCCTGCATAAAACATGTAAAAGCAAAATATTCTTGTTTTGGGTCAAGTTGTATATATACATCTGAAGAGAGGGTAATGCACTAAGCCAGACACCATGACCTTCACAATGAAAGGTCAAAGGGAAGGCTCACTTTTTAGAAAATTTAAATAAGATACAGATTATAATTTAACACTTGTTCTATTTGAAAAAAAAGTATAATAGATATATTATTGGGAATTTATTAAACAAAATGATTATTTATTTTTTTTTCATAAGGTTTCAAAAGGTTTAAAAATTTAAAACTTGTTTGTAGGTACTAATTCAATTTGTCTGGTTAATCTATGAGGTTAGATCACTTAGATTTTAAGGTTCAATTGCATGTCATCTGTAATGTTATGCCACACGTTCACATTGATAATAAGGAATACAGATGTGTTCATGCTTGACCAGTTTTGTTGTAAATATTATGCTGTTTTTAATGAGGTGAATGACTTCATTTACCCTTGTTCAACTACAAATTTGAATATCTTGTTTTCTTAGTGCAGATGGGTTTAAAAGAAGGTCAACTAATTCTTTGACATTAGGCATATGTTAGGCAACAGTTGTATACATGTATCAGGTTTTTAATTAGAAAATATGTAATGAAGAGAACATGTAGATAAAGTAGAATTAGCAGAGATGAGATGTTAATATTGTAGGGTGAGACGGAAGAAAACCCAGTCAGCCAGGAGGGGGTCCCCACAGGGTACGAGGCAGTGTCTCTGATTGAGGCGGTCAATGGACCGTGTAATCAGCTGTTTACGGTGGATGGAGGTAATTTTATTTAGAAGCAGACATTCAGTGTACCTGTACATTGTTATTATGTGATTACCCTGTATTTTGCAGGACGTGGCTTATTTATACATGTAAATACATCTGTGGTGATTTATGTTACAATAGTGTGTCCTCGATCATCTCAAACATTCTTTTAATGTCATGCTTGGTGATGTTTATAGAGTTAAGAGAATATAAATTGTACATTCAAAACACATGTACATAAAGTTCCTTCGTGAAGTGAAACTCTATCAAGGTGGTAACTTTCCAATCATTAAAAAATCCCTTAATATAAAGGACAACCCTTTACAGGGAGAATAAAGCCCCCCCCCCCCCCCCCCCC
>PRKT01000193.1:512515-559242 GCA_003671525.1 Saccostrea glomerata
ATCCTCCAAGAAAGATTCCACTAAATCTCAGTAAGACATTACTGATGTATTTCTAGACAAGGGGTAATCACCACTAAATCTCAGTAAGATATCACAGATGCATATATAGACAGGAGGGGAAATCCTCCAAGAAAGATTCCACTAAATCTCAGTAAGATATCACAGAGGTATTTATAGACAGGAGGAGAAATCCTCCAAGAAAGTTTCCACTAAATCTCAGTAAGATATCACAGAGGTATTTATAGACAGGAGGGGAAATCCTCCAAGAAAGATTCCACTCAATCTCAGTAAGATATCACAGAGGTATTTATAGACAGGAGGAGAAATCCTCCAAGAAAAATCCAGCGAAATCTCAGTAAGATACCAAAGATGCCTAAAGAGATACAGGAGGGATAGTCCTCCAGCAGAATGAGAATAGAATCACCTAAATATTTCGTCAGTTTCATCTTGATTTAGGTAGTATAGGTACCAGTAAAGAGGTTTTTTTTGACAATTTTTAGGTACACTGAAAACAAGGACATTTCAGATGAATCAAGTGCTTCAAAGATTGTAAATGTATCTGACTACAATACAGACAGCTTGGATAGTAAGGTGGGTGAAACGTCATTCTGTAGAAACTGTCAGATGTGTTCATAAGGAGGATATATTTCAGGAATAGTTGGAAACGTGGGATAATTTGCATAACGTGCCTTTCCAGTCCTTTAAAGAGGCAATTGGCCATGGCCTCTTTGGAGCTTTGGTTAAATTAATCAGATTTATAGATATATGAGAATATTGACCTCCTTAAAATACATACATGTAATATGAATATGACTTCCTTTGAGTCCTTTAACTTTATGATGTAGAGGTTGTGACTTGCTTTGTCCAGAGCGTACAGTCAATGGACAAAAGTATTCGTCATTTTTCAAAATGGCGTCGCGTTGTTTACGTTCACAACGGAAGTTTTAAACGTAGATTTGTATACTTAAAATTAAAGTCACTTACCTAATATTTGGTCAGATTTCCTTTCATACGTAGTACTTCTTTAATCCGATCTGGAATGGATGCGTAGAGGCTGTGGACGTATTCCAAGGGGATGTTTTCCCACACTTGTCTGATTGCATGAAACAGCTGATCGCGACTTTCAATAGTTGCGGACATGCCTTTAAGCTCTCTTTTGATCTATAACCAAATGTTTTCAATCGCATTTAAATCTGGAGACTGAGCTGGCCAATCTGTGCAGTTAATATTATTTTCGGTCATATAGTTTTTCACTACGTGAGCCCTATGTACGGGAGCATTATCGTCTTGGAAAACATAGGCTTTGTTCGGGAAATGTCTGCCAGTCTGGCAATTACAGGCCATAAATTATTGTCAACTATTTCCAAGTATTTGAGTGCATTTATATAACCTTCGACAGGTACAATAGTTCCCATACCATCAAAACACATGCACCCCCAGATCATAAGTGTTACCTTCCTTTTCGATGGCGGACAAATCAAATGGGGACTGTTCGCTTCGGCGTCCTTTCTCCACACATACAATGTACCATGTACACACGGTTATCTGTCCCGATAACAATCTGACTTTCATCGGAATATATATATTTTTTCCATTCATTATCACTTTTCCAGTTTTTTCGTTCTTGACACCATTTTACCCGTTTTTTTCTGTTCACACATCGAACCACCATAGTCTTCCTTGCACGTTTCCTTTTGTACCCTTCTTCACGTAATTTTCTAAATACTGTTTTCTCACTAAATTGTCTTCCTCTTCCTTCGTTCAGTTTGTTTGTTAAATCTGTCAAAGTGTCCCTTCTGTTTGCTTTAGCGAGGCGACTCAACTTCGTCTTGTCCCGAGTTGTAAACAAAAGTTGACGGCCAGATCTCGGCAAGTTTTCTACAGTACCCAGTCTGTCAAATTTATTCAAAATACTCACAATTGTTGACCTTGGTATACCAAACATTTTCGCCAGTTCTGCTTTATTTGGAGTGTGGTTTGCAGATTTTACGATCATTTCTTTTACCTCAGTGCTCAACTCAACTGATTTTCGCCCCATGTTTTCGAGTGATGTTTTCCAGTGTTTACAGACACACAAGTGACAAAATGACGTCACAAAATCGTGACGTAATTTCTCCAGTCTCTTTATTGAAAGTTTCATTCTATTTCGTTTGTTCTATAAATAGCGCGAGTGAAAAATAGCCGAGAGAGGCATCGCGATTAACGCAACGCCAATTAAAATGACGAATACTTTTGTCCATTGACTGTATATTAACGCAACTGTCTATGAATTTTTTTGTGGAGTTGTAGGCTATGCAGCCCGCCTCACTGAGAGGGTACATTAATCTGTGTAATTTTGTGATGTTGTAGGGGATGCGACCCACCTCACTGAGACTGTACATTAATCTGTGTAATTTTGTGATGTTGTAGGGGATGTGGCCCGCCTCACTGAGAGTGTTTATTAATCTATGTAATTTTGTGTTGTTGTAGGGGATGCGGCCCGCCTCACTGAGAGTCTACGAGTCGGAGGCAGACAGTGACTATGACATTAAGCCGATGACACTGAATCAAGGTCACCTGTCCACAGAGAACTTGGCCGATGATGAGAGAGAGGACAGCTCAGAGCCCGAGCCTGAACCCGAGCCCGACTACGAGGACGACCTGTCAGCAGGTAGGTCAAGTGTCAAAGGTCAAATCACATAGCATAAAACCTCTAATAATTGTGTGTAGTACTAAGTAGCAATGGTTTAGTCAAGTAAAAATGGAAATTTTGCTCTATTTTGAAGTGTTACATCCATTGTTGTGTTGGTAAATTATTTTAATTTGTAATTTTTTTTTCTCCAATGTTCTCTAAATAGGAATGTTTATGTATATTGAATGACATACTGCATGTCATGATTTTCTTAACAGTACATTTGATACACAAAATATCAGGTACTCACTTATACATAATGTCATTGTAACTATTTCTTTTGATCATACTGTCTCGTTCATTAAAAACAAACTTTCTATGTTAGTGCACAAAGTATATTGATCTCCTGATTGCAATTCTTTATTGATAGTTAATCACAAAGTTTGGATTAGAGGAATCGAGAATCCATTGTTTTTAAAAGTAACCAATCACCAGGCTTGTTGTAGTTTTATTAGAAAACACATGTACTAGATGTCTAATTTTGTTTTATTTTAAGTTATTAGAAACATTTTTAAGCACTGCCTACTTTCGTTTTCATTGATGTCTACTTTTATTTCACTGGAGGAGAGATGTGGGTATTCTGGTCTGATAGCGAACTCAAATTTTCAATTTCATTTGAATTTTAAAGCTTAACTGGTCAGAGACCATGCAAGCCTAGGGGGCCATAAAACTATAACGAGATAACTTTTGATCTCAGTCTCACTTTTACCAAAGGAATTAATAGTATAATAGACTGAGATCAAAAGTAAACTCATCTAAGTTATATGCCCCCTAGTCCAGATGAGCTTAGCCTTATGCAATAGTCAGGTGACTTTCATCCTTTTATCTGTCTGTAAGGAATCTCTTGTATTCAAAATGCTACTTTAACAAACTTGGTTTCAATAAATTTGTACACAAGTGCACTACAGTTAAATACACAATACCTTGTATTGTTTTTTGTTATTACTATGCTGAATGCATTTTTCGCTCACCTGAGCCAAAGGCTCAGGTGAGCTTTTCTGATCAAAATTTGTCATTTGTCTGTTGTTGTTGTCGTTGTCGTAGTCGTTGTCATTGTAAATTTTTCACATTTTCATCTTCTTCTCAAGAACCACTGGTCCAATTTCAACCAAACTTGCTACAAAGTATCCTCGGGTAAAGGGGATTCAAGTTTGTTCAAATGAAGGGCCACGCCCTTTTCCAAGGGGAGATAATTATGAATTAGATAAAAATTAATGGCGTTTTTTAAAAAATCTTCTTCTCAAGAACCACTGGGCCAAGAAAGATGAAACTCATGTGAAATCATCCTCAGGTAGTGTAGATTCAAGTTTGTTCGAATTATGACCCCTGGGGGTAGGTTGGGGCAAAATGGCCGATCAAAGTTTTACATAGGAGTATATAGGAAAAATCTTTAAACATCTTCTACTCAAGAACCACTGGGCCAGGAAAGATGAAACTCATGTGGAGTTATTCTCAGGTAGTGTAGATTCAAGTTTGTTCAAATCATGATCCCTTTGGGGTAGTGTGGGGCAAAAAAGCCCGATCAAAGTTTTACATAGGAGTATATAGAAAAAATCTTTAAAAATCTTCTTCTCAAGAACCACTGGGCCAGGAAAGAGGAAACTAATGTGAAATTATCCTCAGGTAGTGTAGATTCAAATTTTTTCAAATCATGACCCCCAGGGGTAGGTTAGGGAAAAAATGGTAGACCAAAGTTTTACATAGGAATATATAGGGAAACCTTTTAAAATCTTCTTTTCAAGTACTTCAAAGCCATGATTAGTAATATTTATATGGAATCATCCTCAGGTAATGTAAATTTTAGTTTGTTCAAATCATGATCCCCTGGAGGGTTTAAAATTCAAGCCCCCCCCCCCCCCCCCCCCCCAACCTCAGTAAACTTTTAGTTCTGATCTGATATGTGCTTTTTCCTAGCCGATGTGCTGCTCAGATGAGCGCTGTGGCCCCTGGGCCTCTTGTTAGATTAGTTCTTATTAAACTCTATGACAAAGAATAATTTGAATTTATTTGAACATGAATAAAATGCATTTTTTGGTTCATATTAATGATATATTAACTCTTTTTTTTGTTTTTTTTAATTTGAGCATTTTTATAGCATTTCTCACAGTAGGAACTGTCTTTAAACCTTTTGACCTGACACAGAATTGGTTTATTTTTGGTTTCTCAGCACAGCTATATTCCCTTTCTGCTTACTTTGTTTATAGTCACTCTCTCTGTGGCATACTTTTCTGTTGTCAAAATTATAAAAAATGATCATGCAAACATGTTATATTAATTATCTTTTGAATTTAATAAAAAAAAATCATATGTAAAAAAAAAATTTCAATAAAATAACATATGTTTTTATTAAATTTTACTGAAATACTGCTGAAAAATATGTCACATGGCATTGAAGAGTATAAATTACAATAATATTATAATTTGTTTTGTTATAATTGAAACATTGTTCTAAAAATATTAGTATATATGCATTCAATATGAATTGATTTTCAGAAGCAGTGATATCTGGATCATCTCCCAATGTTTCACAAGACACGTGTTTAACAGATTTTGAGGAGAATGGTGTCACTTATGTCAAGGGGTTGAGTTTAAGTATGAATGACATGAACAGAGACAATTCTGGCTACCATCCTCTGTGTTTACAGAGTAACGCCTCCTTACCGGATAACTCCACCAGTGGAACAGAGGCGTCCAGCTTCGGAAGTAATTACAGTAGTGGCAAGCTTCTGCCAGACAATTCAGAAAATACGGACTGAAAAATTCTCCTACATTTCAAGATTTCTACCAAACATGTATTAGTTTCTGTAGTTGGAACCAATGGACATGTCTGATCGTTCTTCTTAAAGTGAGAGCTGGTTTTTCACTTAATAATCCTAGTCTATATACATTATAAATACATGTACCTGTATTGTTTTCTTGACTTTAATCACATTTGATTTAAGTGCATTTACTTTATCATGTTCTGTTGTCCATTAAGTGCATCACCATTGATTTTTCATATTTTAATTTATTTTGGGGGTTGTGTTTGGTACAGTTGAATACTGTCAAATTGTTTTTAAATGGAATACATGTAATATAAAACTTAATTTAATATCACTTTAGTTTTATCTATGTTGTAATTTAAGACTGTTGATTGATAAAAATGTTGTGTACATTGCTTACTTAAGATTGACAACAAACCTGTATTGAAATTGTACAATGCAACAAAATAATGTAGAAAATGAATTTAAATGACACCATTTCCCTTAAAACTTGACATTCTTGTATTCAGTGCTTATACTTATAGTAATATTTATTTCTTGTTTCTTTTTTCAAAACATTTTAAGACAACATTCTTGCGGCTGTGAAAAACAAATGATTTTTCAAATATTTGTAAAATATTGTTAATTTCACTTAATTGATCATGATGGTAATGTTATTGTACAATGTATATTAAAATTGTTTGAAATAATTATAAAATTGATTCAAAATATAATTATGTTGTTTAGTTTTACAGAGAAGGAATACAGCTTTGTAGAGAATATCTTATATTTCAACAGAAATCTCTATAAAAGCACTGTACATGTATTTTACATAATGAAATATATTGAAATAACAAACAGTATTCAAGCAAAAACGTCCTTTAGATAATGCAATCGTGGACCTCTCAAATATCAGAGTAGGGATCAAGTGCCATGGAGAAGTGAGTTTTCCCTGCCTATCGATCACACTTGCCTTGTGCTCCTTGTAATGATTGGGAGTTGACAAGTCTGTTGACAATGCAGTGTGTAAATAATGGCCTAGCAATCTTATTTTAAAATGTGATGAACATCAGTTAGCATTTGGCTTAATGATAGGATTGTACATTTTTCTGACAAGGCCATTGTATCTACCATAGAGCTTAGAAAATAATAACTTCAATCGAGCTTGCTCATATTCATGTCTCATCAACTTTTTAGTCAGTAACTTCGTTTTAGGAATTGTTCTTATGTAGAGACGTATTGTATTGCATATTGAATCAGCTGAGAGATGTTTTTTAACAAAATGAATTTGCAAATGACTCTAGATGTCAAGAAAATGACATTTGTCATAAAAGAAAACCCTGGTTAATAAAGAGTGAAAATTCGGATTTCAAAATAGAACGATTCTTATTCAAAATAATAAATATTGAGATTTCTAAATCCTGTTGTGAAAAGCTTTTCAACTTTCTTGATTAAACATCAAGAAATGTGTAGGTAACAGAGGTTTGTGAAGCTAAAGAGATTTTTCACACCCTATTGAAAATATTTCTGTTGTGAAAAGCTTTTCAACTTTCTTGATTAAACATCAAGAAATGTGTAGGTTACAGAGGTTTGTGAAGCTAAAGAGATACGCTAGCTGTCACCTGCTGATGGTGTTTGTGTCTCCTAATATTTGTTAATCAATCAATTTTTAAAGCGAGCCAAACTACTTGCTTGATAAGTTGAATTTATAAGGATTTCAAAAACTCTTTTTTAAAGCATTTCTAAATGTTATGCTCATTATAATGACATTTATTTATTAGAAAAATCAAAATAATCTATCATTTGGGTTGTATTTTGGCTGACTTGTTTCATACCAATTACAAGTCTTTTGATCTTTACTGCAAGGAGTTCCGTTAACCTGAACAATAAAGAGGGATCACGGAGCGTGTTACCGGTCTACAGGGTAACTTCACTCCTCCTAGGTCCCTGATCCCACCTCTGGAATTTCCAGGGGTCCGCGTTTAAGCTTTCTGCACACATTTGTATTGTCAATAGATTTTTGGAGATAGATCACTGTTCCTTATCTTCGCCTAGCATATGTTAATTTGTGCAAGAAAGAGAAATTTAAGTCTGATTTAGGTTTTTATATGCCCGTCTTAAGACGGGACGTATTATGTTATAGGCTTCATGTCCCTCTGTCCGTCTGTCCATTCCTGTCCGGCTCATAACTTGAATACTATTAGGCCTAGGATTATCAAACTTTGTCAACTTATACTTCTTGGGTAGACGGTGTGTCGCGCACAAAAAGTAGGTCGCTCTGACCTTTAATAAAGATGCTATAGCCAAATATGGAAAAAATCCTGTCCGGCTCATAACTAGAAAACTATTAGACCTATAGCTTTTAAACTTTGCAAAAGTATACATCTAAAGATGAAGGTGTGTCGCAGCCTATTTCAAGGTCACTGTGACCTTTAATTAAAGTGAATTTTTTAAAACAAGAGGCCCAGGGCCCACTGCGCTCACCTGAGCACATCGGGCTTGAATTTACTCCCCCCTTCCAGGCGTTCATCATTTGAACTAACTAGAATCTACACTACCTGAGGATGATTCCATATAAATACCCCGGGTATCACTAATCATAGCTTTGAAGTACTTGAAAAGAAGATTTTAAAAGGTTTCCCTATATATCCCTATGTAAAACTTGGGTCGGCCATTTTGGCCCCACCCTTGCCCCGGGGGTCATGGTTTGAACAAACTTGAATCTACACTACCTGAGGATGCTTCCACATGAGTTTCATCTTTCCTGGCCCAGCGGTTCTGGAGAAGAAGATTTTTAAAAAATGCCATAAATTTCAACAAATTCATGATTATCTCCCCTTGGAAAAGGGCGTGGCCCTTCATTTGAACAAACTTGAATTCCCTTCACCCAAGGATACTTTGTGCCAAGTTTGGTTGAAATTGGCCCAGTGGTTCTTGAGAAGAAGATGAAAATGTGAAAAGTTTACAACTACAACGACTACGACAGACGACGGACAAATTTTGATCAGAAAAGCTCACTTGAGCCTTCGGCTCAGGTGAGCTAAAAACTAAGTCTTTTAAATTATTAATTTCATAATCCTAAAAAATGTAAAAAAAAAAATAGTTGTTTGCTTATTAAAAAATGTTAAATTAAGTAAAAACTTATTTTTTCATTATATACTTTACAGCAATCTGTAACAAATGTTTATTCTTTGAGAGGAATTCAGTTTGTCCCATGGGCTTAATTATCAAGCACTGGTCAAGAAGAATTTTGATAGCAGAAATTTGCATGTCAAATTAGAGAGAAATTAATGAGTTTATTGTCAGGAGCTAAGAGCATCTCTAGATCTGATGCAGATGTTATCTTAATTTATCTCTTGGGAGTTGGGCAAAAATAAATGGCCTCATAGTTGCTTGTGCTAATTAAGAGTTCTTGATGGCTAGTCCAGATAAAGATCTTTCAATTGGTGTAATGTAATTAAATCAAATTGATTTTTTAGGTTATTATTAAAACTAAATTAGTATTGTATAATATGATAAAAACTAATTATATATGTGTTCATTGAAAAAAAAATTATATTTCAATTTTTATATATTTGCAACAAAGATGCTATAGCCAAATATGGAAAAATCTTGTCCGGCTCATAACTTGAAAACTATTAGACCTAGAGCTTTCAAACTTGGCAAAAGTATACATCTAAAGTAGAAGGTGTGTCGCGGCCTATTTCAAGGTCACTGTGACCTTTAATTAAAGTGAATTTTAAAAAAAAAACTAAGTCTTTTAAATTCTTAATTTCATAATCCTAAAAAATGTAAAAATATAGTTGTATCCTAATCAAAAAACGTTAAATTAAGTAAAAACTTATTTTTAGCTCTACTGGTCAGAGACCAGAAGAGCTTATGCGATAGTAATGCGTCCGGCGTCCGTCCGTCTGTCTGTCTGTCTGTAAACAATTTTTCAAAATGCTACTCCTCCTACAGTTTTGATCTGATTTCAATATAACTTGGCACACAAGTAGACTACACTAAGATACATAATTCTTTTTATCGATTTTTGATTTCGACGAACGGTGTTGGCGTTGTTACTAAAAATAGAAATTTCTGTAAAATTCTTTCAAAATGCTACTCCTCCTACAGTTTTGATTTCGACAAACCATATTGGTGTTTTTAATAAATATAGAAATTTCTGTGAAATTCTTTTAAAATGCTACTCCAGTGCTATTTCAAATTCAGTTTTAAACTGATTATAATATAATGTGGCATGCAAGTAGACTACACTAAGAACATAAAGAGACTTATTCAAGGATCATTATTCTCTTTTTTTGCTAGTGTAAAGTTTCAATTCCCAACTGCTTAAGTACTTTCCTCTTCCTTTGCTATAAGTACAAACCAGTAGAGCTTCAGTCTCGACAGATACTTCTGGTTTCATTATATACTGTAGTTTACAGCAATCTGTAACAAATGTTTATGCTTTGAGAGGAATTCAGTTTGTCCCATGGGCATAATTATCAAGCGCTGGTCAAGAAGAATTTTGATAGCAGAAATTAGAGAGAAATTAATGAGTTTATTGTCAGGAGCTAAGAGCATCTCTAGATCTGATGCAGCTGTTGTCTTAATTTATCTCTTGGGAGTTGGGCAAAAAGATGCTTGAAATGTGTTAATTAAGAGTTCTTGATGGCTAGTCCAGTTAAAGATCTTTCAATTGATGTTTTAGTGTATGATTAAAACTAAATTAGTATTGTATAATATGATTAAAACTAATTATACATGTGTTCATTCAAAAAAAAAATTATTTCAATTTTTATATATTTGCGACAAATTGCAGTCATGTCTCACTAGTATTAATTTGTTATAATCAATCCCTACACTGTATGTCTCTTAGAGATGTATAATAAGAAATGGAAATTAGATAATTGAAATCTGTGTCAATCTGTAAATCAAGGCTATCTGATTTTCTTGCATCCTAACCAATTTATGATTATTGAACAATATTTGACGGGCGTATCATGCTGTGGCGGGGCACTTTATTGAATTCTAGAATTGATGTATTTGTTGTCCACCCAGCTTGAGAGAAACCTTACTGAAAGTTTATGCCAATTTCATTTTTGGTGTGACTGGTCAACAAAGAATGCTCAATCCACCTGATCCCACTTTTGATGTTTAATTTCGAGGTCCGTGTTTGCGCTGCTCCAATTTTGTATTGTTTAATGGACTTTTGAGCTTAAATACTCTGTTGTTTATCTCCATATATTTTATTTCAAAGAATAATCCATTTATGAAAAAATATACGTACATGTATATTTTTTTAATTTAAGAAACAATATTGTTTTCACACCCTATTGAAAAATATTCCTCTAGAAGATATATTAAATGACAGGTTATGCAAGAACATATGACGTCTGCTGAGGGTGGAAATACCAAAGTGTTAATCAGCCTTTTTGTTTCTTTCAACAGCCTACACGTTTAATTGGGCGACAAGGAAGTTATTTACAGTTTGTACAATAATTATTCAATTATGATACATTTCATGAACGAATTTCATATTAAAAGTAATAAAAGAAAATGAACTGACAAAGAAATGTCTCTCAACAACATTTGACTTTATTCTTAAAATTTTAAGACTATACAGTACGTCAAGGTAAACGTCCTTTCTTTTTAACCCCCCCCCCTCCCCACCCCAAAAAAAATCTGACGACTAAGACTGAAATTTCGCCACTCTTTAATTTTTATTCAATGAAGACATTTTTTTCCTAAATAATTAATTACAATTCAATTATAGAATTTTAATTTAATGTAAAAGATAAATAAGAATTTCGCAATTAATATATATGTTATAGAAATGGGGGATTTTTTTTCTTAGATATATCGACGACGTATTGTCAATTAATAACCGTTATTTCAATTCGTATGTCGATACGACATATCCCAGTGGGATTGATATAAAAGATACTACACCTGTTTCATATTTGGATATTTCACTTGAAAAGACGTTTAAAGTGGTAATGTAACAACCAAGTTTTTTGACAAACGAGATGACTTGAACGTTTCAATCGTCAACTTTTCTTACTTATTCAGCAATATTCCTTCGTCGCCTGCTTACGGGGTCTATATCTTTCGTTTGATTTGATGTACACAAGAGCGTGCTCTACATATAAACAATTTTTGATACAAGAGAAGTTATTGACAAACAAGTTTCTGATACTAGAATATAAGCAGTCTCGTTTAATGTCATTCCGAAAGTTCTATAAGGTCGATACAATGATCTTTCACCAAACAGATTTTCAAATGCTAACTGACGTTTTTCATACTTATTGTAAGGTCATACATATTGAATTATCGATGGACATTCCCGTTATTTCCCTATCATGATAAGGAACACAAGCCGGGTTTGACAGGTCGGCAGGGTACGCTCACTCCTCCATGGCACCTGATCCTACCTCAGATGTTTTGGAGGTTCTTGTTGCTCTGCTCCTATTTTGTATTTTCAATGGACTCCTGAGCTATATACTAATTGTTATCTCCATATATCATATAAATAAAAATTATGTATAGTAACGATGTGTTAGACAAAACTTCCATTTAAACATTAAAAATTTGGAGCAGAGCTGACCTCAATACACATCATAGGTGGGATCAAGTGCCATGGAGATGTAAGCATCCTGTTGTCTGGTCACATCCATCACGTGTTCAATGTCATGTCAAAGCAAAAGGAAAAATCTGGACAATTCAGTATGTAAATAATGGTGTAAATTTAAGTATGAAAAACATTTATTAGTCGACTTAATAATAGATTGTATTTGCTGGTATTGGACATTGTTAACTTCAAATGAAACTGTTTATATCTATGTTACATCAACTTGTTTGTCAATAGCTATTGTCATTTAGAAATTGTTCATAGGTAGAGTATGTGCTTGAGTATCAACTTATGAGAGACATAAACTTCATATACAAATGAAGATGAAATATTGAGACAACAAATAGTAGTCAAGATCTTAAGTCCATAAAGCAATACAAAATAGGAGCAGAGCAATTAAACATGGACCTCCAAAACATCAGAGGTGGGATCAGGTGTAATGGAGGAGTGAGCATCCCCTGCCGACCGGTCACACCCGCCGTGTGCTCCTTGTCATGATTGGGAAATAACGGATAAATACGTCCTCAATTCACTGTATTTATGAATAATAGACTAACAATTGGTATGAAAAGGTCAGTCAGCATGTGACTCAATGATAAATTTTCTTTGCTGACAAGGTCATTGCATCGATCACTCTGCGATTTCTAGATTTTGTTTGGAGGTTCTGAATATCCACATCTGATTTGCATTTTTTTAATTGAATAATACATGTATGTTGTACAGTACTCCTGAAGTTTCTCATTCACTGCTGTGAATATTTTAGTGAGGGGTTAATGAAGAGCCTTGGTGAAAAAAACCTAGTGGAATCCGCTAAATATTTTCGTTTTTATTTATTTTTATGGAGTTTTGAAATTCAGTATAGGTATGGTAATTCAAATTCATTTTGTTTTTGAGGATATTAAAAGTTTAACAGTGATATGTGATTTTGAAGAATATCATCCATAAAAAGGGAGCTATGGTATAAGTTGGATTACCACTAGCAGAATTAAATCCTAGTTCGGAGTTCTTATAAAATACAATTCATATTAAAAAGCTAACACAAAAAGACAATGATCTTACCTGCTTTGTTAACCAATACACACTGATCATGTAATCTATCTAATTCTTTTTCACTTCTAGATTGTTGAAGACAGAAGGATAGAAGATTTTCATATTGCACTTAATCGCTTAATGAGAGATTACAATAATAGTTTGAAAGCAATTGTGGTTATACATTTTAAAAATATGATCTAATACATTTAATCCATTCTGATAAGGTGTCAAGATCTTCTTTTCCATGTCTGGTCCATCTAATGGCGTTATCCTCTACATAACTCATAATATTTATGAAATTATGACGCGCGCGCCCTTCGATGTTCCCTGAACGTTGGTTCTTTTATAATAAACGATTAAAGTTCTCATTATTACCTTAGGTTACGTCATCAGTAATGATGTGTTCCGAGGACCATAGTTGCAGTTTGAAGAAGAACATGAAAACGTTGGGGGATAACTTGGTAAGGAATTTTTTAAAAAAAAAGTTTGGAAGCAATTTTCGATATATATTTGTGATTAATATAAAGTGTAGACGTCAACTTGAAGTATGAAGTAAATGCTAAGTTTTGAACAGAGTATTTACAGAGGTGGTATCAGGAACACTAGAGAAGTAACACTTTTCACGCCCACAGTGTGTTTTCTAATGATCGTAAAAACGGAAATTCTGAAGACAAATGTTAAACAATCATGGGAATATATGGAGATAACGAACAGTATTCAAGCTCAAAAGTCCATTTAATGTAACAAAACTGTAGCGGTCTCGGTCTAAAACACCAGAGATGGGATCAGGTGACAAAAGGAATGAGCATTCCCTGCCGACCGATCACACCCGCCGTGCACTTCTTGTTACGATTGTGAAATATGCGCTTCTTGTCATGATTGAGAAATAACGCAAAAGTCTTTTGACAGTTCATTGTCTTTATAATGGCCTAACAAATTACTTCAGTAATTCACATCAGTTCAGCATTTGACTTAATGAATTGTACTTGGTGACAAGGTAATAACTTCACGATAGAACTTACGAAATGGTGACTTTTAACTTGTTTGTCAATAATTCACCTCCTTATAGAAATTGTTCTAAAGTAGACCATGCTCTCGCGTATAAACCCCGTATGTAAGTGATGAAAAGTTAGTAAAGTTGACGCTTGAAAAGTTAAAGTTATCACGTCTTTTTCAAGTAAACTATCTTAATATGAAACAAATGTGTCAGGCTCTGTAGTATCTTTTATGTAGTATTTTTTCAAGTTGACCGGGATATATAACATTGCCATGAGAATGAAAATTGTTAATTGTAAATTGACAATTCGTCGTCGACATTTCCCAATGTCGAGTTTAAGTCATCACTTTTATTATGAACTTAAGTTAACAGTTTGCAATCAGCATCTTCATGTAGTAAAACATTCATGAATATACGAATTAGATGTGTCAGACTGCACAGTCGTAGGATTTCCCAATTGTTGTTAGGCAGGATCCTCTCACTAATTAAATAAATAATATAATGTGCGTGTAAAATTTAAAAAAAAAATTAATTAAGAATGATGTTTGTTTTTCTCTTGACTCGGGATAAAATTATTGGGTAGGTCGGATCTGTTCACAAAAAAGACAAACACCATGCAAATTTTATCAGTTTGTTTTAAGTACTCTCATTCTATAATCACATTCAAAGTTCGTCCATATTTACATGGTAACAATGTGTCATTTGGGTTTGCTGCCTCTGGGGGGTACGGGAGGGGGGCCCTCCTTGTCCACGGACATTGACTGCTGAAGGTAGTGCTCTTTGTAGGACAACCGTTTTGCCATTGACTGAAATAGAAAAAAATGAAAAACATACTACATTATTTGAATACGAGGATAATTACGTGAACAGATTGATCCGTTATAAAATAAATTTAATAAAAAAAGACTGTAGGGGCTAATATTCACTCGAGTACAACAAGGCAAAGTTTCCTGTTCAATTTCGTATGTTCTATTTATTATTTACTTATTGCAAAGAAATTGACAGTCTTAGTGTTTTTCCTATCGATCGAGAGCAATGACGTAAACAAATCTGATTTTCAACGACACAGGAAACTATATACAATATTGATTTTCTAAAATTTAATATAAATAAAATTCAAACAAACTATTTGAGTTAAAAGAATTAATATGAATATAAGCAAGGGATGATAAACCTTATTGTTGAAAAAAGTAAAAAAAAAAATAATAAAAGAAAGAAACTATTTTCGCAGCATTCTTAAAATAAAGTCCATGTCAAAGCAAGTATATACTATAATAAGCCATGCACATGTGTGATTTCCTTAGAGGTATAAAAGACTCTATCGTTGTACTCGCTTAATACTTTTCTCAATTTGTAAAAACCCATAAACTTGGTCTTCCTTTAAAATGACAATGAAAATAAAAAAATAGCTGATCCATGTTTTGTTTTACACTCGAATCATGGGATCAGAGCAGTAAGATGAATTTGTATCATTGTTGCTGTGTTTTTCCTTTGAAGTTCGCTGTGTTTTTATTTTTGATACATCATGGCTAACTGTGATCTAACAGCCGTGATCTATCAAGATAGAGCACGCCAGGGTGACGTTGAAATGACCCATGACGTTACAACGAATAATTAAGGGGAAAGTAAATACAAAGTCATGTAAACATAGTGAAGGAAAACCTTCCCTAAAATTAAAATAAATAATTTTGCACGTCGATTTTTAATCCAAAATGAAATTCAAACAGCGAGTTTAGAAATTAATGTTTTTGATTCTCATAAATAGCTTGAAGCGTAACAAAGCACACACAATGAACTACATGTACATGTACAGGAAATGTGGTAAATATTCCGAGCCGTCTTGTTTTATCAATTCCAACACAAATCCGAAATCGACACATGTGAAGAATCGCCGTACACCTCGGTCATAAGTGTCCATTTTCCCGTGCGGTATTCCTTGAACGTTTAAATTGCCCACTTAGTATTTTTACGAGTGTAAAGATTAAGTGACATAAAGAATTTTCCTTCTTAATTTCAGTTTGCATCCAAAATTACAATAGCAAAAAATCACAACCGTCATCCATGGCGTTCAGACTTGAATGGCGAGGTAATCCTAAGTTTAAGAAATGCAGCGCGCAATACTTTTTGAATCACGTGCTCCTTTTTCATTGGTCAGATAAAATTGTACGATGAAATTTTGATAGATCATGGCTAATTCAGTGCGTGAGAATACAGTCAAACTACGTGCTATTAACGTAAAAGTGATAGAGCATGGGTAACTCAGTTCCTGGGAACAATGATACAAAACATATAGAGTACCTTTTAACTCGTGCATCTTCAGATATCAGACTCGGGGGACAAGCCCCCTCGTCTGATATCTGAAGATACACTCGTTAAAAGGTACTCTATATATTACATGTACGAGATTATAACTATATTGTTATACCCTTATAAATATCCCTCTATATATTTATTACTAATAAAAAGTCCAACAAAAGAAATGTTTATTACATCGGTCTAACAATTTCACTATTGACCGGTCTTACATAAGAATTGTTAGACCGCAACGTCACTTGTCTGTTACGTCACAATTAATAATCATCGTTCAATATCGGCGACGCGAAAATAGCCGAAGTTAAGAGCTACTAAGAGTTGTTGCTAACAGCAAAGTAAGGTAGAAGGGAAGAGTATGTTTTGTGATAAATAATTTTTGTGATATAATAGATTTATAATTGATTTTGTTCTTTCCCAGCTTGATGTTTTATATTTACCGAAGAAGCCATAATTTTCCATATAAAATAATTGATAGTATAGCGTGTATTGATAAAATTGATCAATCTTAAGTGAGCAGTGAAGGGTATAACAAAACAGTTATAGACTGGGATTCGGGCAACATATGATTTGTTGGACCTGAAGATGAAAATGGTGCCCTTGGCCTGCGGCCTCGGGCAACATTTTCACCTTCAGGTCCAACAAATCATATGTTGCCCTCATACCCAGTCAATAACTGTATAATATTGTTTTTAAACATACATGTATCTTAACAATACCATATATGTGTACTCAATTTTCAAACTCGTAGAAATTCGTGCTAAAGTGACGTCATTACTAGGGTGTATACATCTGTGTAGACGTGTAATTAAGGAATCACTGTCTAGTTAGTATAGTATGCCAGGGCATCAACAATAGTGGGAAAGATGGGATAATTTGCATAACGGGCGAAGCCCGTTATGCATAAATTATCCCATGTTTCCAAATATTGTTGATGTCCCTGGCATACTATACTAACTAGACAGTGATTCCTTATATTTCCATATTGATTGTGAAATAAAAATTGTAGATTTAAACTTTAAAAATGCAGACATAGATTTAAATTACACGAGGATTCCCATCCAAATTTCAATAGTCCTCGCCCACTGACATCAAACACGACGGCAGCCGCATGAAATGTTCATGCATATTTGGCCTCCTTAGCGTCAGACTCAGAGACAGATGCGCACGAGATTTGCATGCATACTAGGCCTCCTTAGCTCCTGACCTATCGACCTGCCTAACTTACATTCCGGCAGAAAGGAAATCAACTCCAAGAGGGTTATCATAGAGAAAAAATTTAGAAATGGAAATATGAAAATATGACAATGTAGGCCTTGGGCATCAAAAGATTCAATTTTTTTTAGTATATTTTTAATTTGTGGCAGATACATATTTTAGTAATTTTTCTTTGCATACATGTATATATTATGTACATGTATTGTAATTGTCATTTATTATATTTAACTTGATTTAAAATGCACATGTTGAATAATATAATTATTCAGTTGAAAGCCCTTTAGTGTGCATTCACCCATGGTCTGTCATTGAGTGTATTTACCGGTAGGTAGATCATTAATTATATCCAGGCCTAATGTTGGATGTTTCTTTTAATAATTTCATTGGTGTTTCACTTTGTGTTTTACTTGGGGATTGGTTCATGTTTTTCCCTCCAGAAGGTTCTTGGTTTTCTGGACATTCTTTGTCCAGAGGTTGGTCAGTGTAGATGTATATATGTTGATCTGACAAATTGACTTAGACCTTATCATTGAGACTGACTTTCTGCTCCTTCTGGTTAGTTAACAATTTATTACTAATATTAATATGATTCTTATATTTCAGTTAAATGTCCAATCAATAATTTTTCATTCTTGATCTATTTCCTAAGCACTTTCCCTGGGTAAATGAGATCACTGAGAATGATTTAAAGTATGAGTAAATAGAAAGATCTCATTGTTATATATTTTTTAAGATTATATATTTTTATGATTTGGTGTGTAATTAAGGAATCACTGTCTAGTTAGTATAGTATGCCAGGGCATCAACAATAGTGGGAAACATGGGATAATTTGCATAACGGGCGAAGCCCATTATGCATATATTATCCCACGTTTCCCACTACTGTTGATGTCCCAGGCATATTAACTAGACAGTGATTCCTTATATTTCCATTTCACTGTGAAATAAAATTGTAGATTTGAACTTTAAAAATGCAGACATAGATTTAAATATATTTCCATTTCTAAATTTTTTCTCTATGATAACCCTTTGAAAGTAAGCGGAGTTGATTTCTTGATAATTCTGCCGGAATGTAAATTAGGCAGGTCGATAGGTCAGGAGCTAAGGAGGCTTAGTATGCATGCAAATCTCGTGCGTATCCGTCTCTGAGTCTGGCCCTAAGGAGGCCAAATATGCATGAAAATTTCGTGCGATGACAGTTGTGTTTGACGTCAGTCGGCGAGGCCTATAGAAATTGGGATGAGAATCCTCGTGTTCTTTATATCTATGTCTGCATTTTTTAAGTCTAAATCTACAATTTTATTTCACAATGAAATGGAAATATAAGGAATCACTGTCTAGCTAGTATAGTATGCCAGGGACATCAACAATAGTGGGAAACATGGGATAATTTATGCATAACATGCTTCGCCCTTTATGCAAATTATCCCATCTTTCCCACTATTGTTGATGCCCTGGCATACTATACAAACTAGACAGTGTTTCCTTAATACACGTGGATTACCATCCGAATTTCAATAGTCCTAGCCCACTGACGTCAAACACAACGGCAGCCGCACGAAATTTTCATGCATATTTGGTATCCTTAGCGTCAGACTCAGAGCCAGATGAGCACGAGATTTGCATGCATACTAGCCCTCCTTAGCTCCTGACCTATCGACCTGCCTTATTTACATTCCGGCAGAATTATCAGGAAATCAACCCCGCTAACTTTCAAAGGGTTATCATAGAGAAAAAATTTAGAAATAGAAATATTATTGTGTAATTGTTTACAGACCACTCAGACTGTAAGAGTTGTGCATCTGAAGCATTGCTGCTTGCTGTTATACACACTTATTCCCATATAATGGTATGCACATAGGTTTATGCTTATTCAGTAATATATAATGGTGAAATACATCATAATGATAATTATTGTAAAGTTTTATTATGAGAATCGATTTTAATATAATTGCGGAGAAATATATGTTTATTCTATGTGTAATGAATTATCTCCCTTGTAATATTGTTCATAGTGCAGGGTTATTTCCATTATTTTCACTATTTCCACTTCATCTGGTGAATAAAGTCTTGTATAAGAAACCTGAACAGGTCGTTAGTCTTCATTTAATAACCCCCAAACCTGTTACATTTTTTAAATATGTAAAATGTAAATATATTAAGGAATGTTTTTTATTCATTTATTGCTGTGTAAATTAGACAGACTTGCACATGTGTAGGCATATTTTTCGTGAAGCGCCAGCATTCCTTAAATATGATTTATAATGCAGGACTTCAGCCATAATCAGAGTAGGCTATAATTACTCTGCTTGGTCAAAAGATCACATATATCAGTTAATTAATATATTTTGTCCTAACAAGAAGCGTGCATCAGTGGACCGTAATTATATAAACGGAAGGAAGATTAAAAATAAAATCAGGTTTCCCAGATCATAAATACCCAGCATGCTTATTGCTACAGACTGTATTATGATTCAAATTCAAAGCCTTTAATGATGTTCGGAAATCTTAAATACGTACATATATTTTGCTTCTATTCACATCTAAATGCTTGTTGAATATTTGGCCTTTCTTTAAAAGAAATACTCGTCTCTTGAGCATATTATTTTTAAAGATGACTATTGCACCTCATTTAATAAGGCATGTGTTAAAACCCATATTTTAAAATAAATGCAAACATGCTGCATAAAAATGATGCATAATATTAATAACCTAAACTCCAATTTTAAAACTCTATGATTGCCACATTCTATATACAATATATTAAATCGCGCAAAGCATAGCAGGTCTTATATCTGCTTTGTATACGTACATAAAGTTGGCCTCTCTAAAGTCAAAATGTTGATTCTATTTATAGTTTTTCTTAATAACCAACATTTATAAATCTAATACAAATACATGCGCACTGAACTAATATGATCTTTTAACAGGCATTCATAAACGAAATGCACAAATTCTTTAAATTTCTTTTCTGCTCATCCGTCATTGGGAATTTTAAAAAGTTATTAATTCTGTTGAAAAATTGTTCCAGAATAATAATTAGCATTTGCATTATCAAGAAAACGGAAAAATAAATCTATAAATAAATAAATTTTAGTGTTAACTGGATAGAGGTTTCCCTACTCCAATCTTCTATTGAAATGAAACTAATATTTTAACTTTGAAAAAAAATGTAAACGTACTGAATCTCCACTGGTCGGTTTTCCTCGTTTATGGGAAGACTCGTCTTCCTGTAACGAAAAATATCAATGGACATGATTAAAAAAATTAAAAAGTAAAAAAAAATTTGGATGGCAATTCTGACAAGTTATATGATTATGAAGAGGCATGCAATATTGCAATAAAGCTTCCTATCATCAGCTGATCAAACAGCGTGCAGGATGAAGAATTTGTACTCCATCAACATTCTTTTTAAACAAACTCACAATAATAAAGATGAGCCTGCAGAATAGCTGTATTTCCCATTGTGTATGGTTTTGTTTTAAGGAGCAATTACTCTAAATGGTCACATTAAAGAACCACTTTATCACTGAGGTTGGAAGACAGTTTCACACGAGGGGGACAATTCAGAAGAAGTTATTCTAAGCAACAGCTTAACAATCATTAAACACTCTTTGATATTTACAGATGCCACATTTATGTTAATTTAAGTGTAGATATACTGTATTCATGAGACAGGATAGAAATAATACGCCTTTGCGTTAGACTGTTAGTTGATGAATGTTGTTTAACTTTATTACATGCTATTTGTGATTAAAGAATTAAACTTTTTTTTATTTTCGACCACTTTTGTTTTAAAATATACTTCCAATTGAAATATACTTTCAATTGGAAGCACAGAAAAAAGAGACACAGGGAGAATCGTATCATTACCTCACTTTCACTGTCTGTGGAGTTATACACACTGTCTTGTGAGCTTATACTCATCCTACTGTCACGTGATGACCCAGATGCAGAACCTGTGAATAAAAAACACTTAGACACGAGATAAAATAGAGAAATAGGACTCACCATAAACCTGTATTTCGAGAGGTGGATAATTAAAATTAAGCACCAACTAAATATGTACGAATCAAAAAGGATAAAGTGTGATTAATCTTTATTAAGGAAGAAATAAAACTTACTTGATGAACTAAGTGTACTAGCCCTGTTTGTCCAATCTGTCACTCGCTCGTAAGTTGTGTGCTAAAATAGTGACATGAACATTGAAATAAAAACATCAATGTGTCATTCACTTCAAATCTACTTTACATTTGAAAAGTAGAATAGAATTTTTTCATGATCCTCTCTTAACTAAAACAAAGGAAATATAATTTTGCCTTGATATTAGGTTGGGGGAAGACTATTTCGGGTTTGGAAGACTTTCTATTGCCGAAGGTACTTTTTAATCTCTCAAAGATGGAGCGTCGTTCCCCTTGCATTTTAGCCTGCGTGATGACGGTAGCGTACGTGTTCCGCATCTCCTCCAGTCCCCTGTGTCTATCTTTGATCGACGTCCTCAAACTTCGATTTCTCTCTTTCCAAGCACCATAAAGCTGTTCTGCTTCTTCTATAGAAAACTCCTTCTCGGAAACTCCCCGCTGGATTTCAATGAGCTCTTCTAACGAAGACGATCCTAAGCTTCCGGGACTCTTTTTTATATTCACTACAATGATAAACAACATGTCTTCGTATTTACACTTTAGTCTTACTGATTGAGAGGCTTTTGATGGAAATAAAAAGAAATAAACGTACATCCCTCTCCAGTCATTCCCATGAACTCTGCAGGAGACAAACTTCTGGGTGACTTCCTCTTGTCCTCTGGAGAAGATTTGGGTTCTCTCCCGCGGTTAATCTCTTCTGTTTTAGAAGGTTCTGGCTCTCTGATAGGCTTTCGTTGGACAGGGGGCGGACTAGGTTTTTGAGGCGTTGGTTCTTCTACAGAACAGAGTAAGATATTGAAGGATTATCTGGCACAAGCTAACTTTCAATTCAATTGTATTGAACTGGAAATTTAATCTGTTAACATACCTTCTAACACGTGTAAAGTCTGATCACTCATTGATTTGGATAGTCTTCCGGGAGGGGGAGGTAACTGCTTCCTCCTAGGTTTATCTTGCTTGGATTCTATTTTAATTGTAAATGGAACCTTTGCATAAATTTATTACCTATTAATTATTGTGAACTGATTTACTCTGAATCCAAATGCCTGTTTAGATACACACGGTTCAAAAAATCTGTGAAACAGGCTTTTGTGAACTAGTAAATGCCTGTTTTGGAAAGATTCATGTTGCTTATAAAACCAAGACACAAAAATACGATGAATTATGCAATTCTTATGATTAATTTCTTTCATATTATGATTTATGTGCACTACTTATACAGTTGCCCCCGTTCCTACAAGAATTACATCTTTAACAAAGTATTGTATGTTATAAACTAATGTTTAAGACAACTTGAGGATACAACTCAACTTTCTGAGCTGTATAAAATGCGTTCAGTTTGCAACTGACACCTAAACATATTTAAATAGTCTTCATTCTGTTTGTATTAAAAAAGTTATCAACAAGGAGAGGAACTCGTAATTTGAAAGAACTTGTTTCCAATCCTTTTGATTTATTCAATAAAATATGTTCAAAACAAACAAACAGATTAGATGATATCTTTTTTTCTTGAAATAAATTTATATTAGCTTTACAAGGCATTTCAAAAACATGAAATACAAAATAGGAGCAGGGCAAACACGGGTATGAGCATTCCCTGCCGACCGGTCACACCTGCCTTGTGCTCCTTGTCATGCTCGAGGAAAAACGGAAAAATCCGTGGACATCTCAGTATGTTAATAATGGCATTATATGAAAAAGGTCAGTCAGCATTTGATTAATTGTATTTGCTGAGAAAGTCATTGTATCGATCAAAAAACTCGTAATGGTGACTTTAAACGAGGCAGCTGATATTCATGCTTTATCAACTTGTTTTTCAGTAACTTGCGTCATTTTAGAAATTGTTCATACGTAGAACAAACTCTTCCGTATCGAATCAACTGAGAGATATATACTCTGTTTGCAAATAACTATTTTAATCATCTATAAAACACATTGCATGATACATGCATGTATAACTTTTAGTACCTTCGGTTTCTTCTTCTATAATAGGTTGACTCACAGCCTTAGATATCACAGACTTATGCTTTCTTGGAACAGGTGGTAATTTCTTCTTAGTTTTACTAGCATGTAACTTTTCTTGTTTGTCTGGAGAAAAAAATTATTGTATTCTCAGTCAGTCTTCGGGTACTTATTGTCATTTTTTCAGATCACGTTTAATTATACTAGCTAGATTCTTTCCTGATAGTCTAAGACTCCAAACAGGCTAATATTTTCGTTTTTCTTTTTGTAAATTACTTTTCTTAAATTGAATTTTTCACGTTATGCTGCACAGTATGTTATTCACAATGTCATGTGACACATGTACTCAGCTGATTTAAAAGTGATTCTATTAACAGCGTAAGACGACAACGACAGTTGCATAAACTTTTTCGTGACAAACGAAATTGGCCTCACAGGTAAGGTAACAAAAATAAAGTTACAATCACTACTAGGACATAGAACAGTGTATTAAGTATCAATCACTAATAGGACACTACTAGGACATAGAACAGTGTATTAAGTATCAATCACTAATAGGACACTACTAGGACATAGAACAGTTCATTGGGAATAACAAATCCGTGTACAAACATTGACCCACCTTTTTCTTCCTGGGGCTCTTTTGAGATTTCAGACCTGTTGTTGTAGAGGTGATCTCCTGTCATGGATAAATAAAGTTCATCTGATACCTCTATAACTGCTGCCGTCTCCTGTTAACGACATGATCGAAATCAGTAAATCAGTAAAAGCTTTTTAATAAATTTAAGACATTAATTTTTTAGAGAAAATCTTGAAGTCAAGGCAACCTAGAATATGCGTTTTCGTTACTATAATACTAAAAATCTTATTAATTGCTATAAAAGAACACTGCATTAAAAAAAATGCTTATCTGAACTCAATTTTATTGCTTTCAAAATTTCCAACATCATATTTTGTTATTTATATATAGGGAAAGAACACATCAGGGTATTGGATGAGCAGTAAGGAGTTTCTTACAAATATGGGTCATATATTTTTTTTCCCAAAATCATCAATTCGAATGAAATACATTTAGGATTTATAACCAGTCCAGACAGTACAATATACCAATAAATCAGTTCAAAATAAGCAAGCATCTTATAAAAAATATAAGTTTTCGAAAACCAAATGGAACACAATGCCTGATAGACAGAGGGACAGACAGTCAGTTGGATTGGTAGATGTGGAAAACACTGTCCCCGAAGTTGTCCCTAAGGGAACACACATAGTTACATTATTTTTTCTCTAAAAGTGTTTTAACTTAAAATTCAGTGATGTTTTATGTTTGATCGATCAACTCGATTTCGATTTATCAACGATGTATCATCAATTGACAAGTTACTTCCAATCATACATGTATGTCTACCCGATAAATATCAGTGATCTTGGAATAAAACATATTACAGAGTCTGTTTCATAATTGATTGATATTTTACCAGAAAAAGAACGTTTATGGTAACCTAACAACCAAGCTTTGTGATAAATACGATTACTGCGACATTTCAGTTGTTACTAATGTAGAAATATACCCTCTTTACTGGGATATGGGAATTATGACTTTCTGTTCATTCGATACGCAAGAATAGCTCTACGTATAAACAATATCTAAAACGAGGCAACCAATTGACAATCATGTTGGTGAAACAAGGATGTCACCAGTCTCGTATAAAGTCATAATTTCTAGCTTCATAAATTATCTAATGCATGGGGAAAATTTCATATACAGCGACAGCTCTACGAAAGTCTAATTTGTAATTATTGTTGATATTAATATATTCTCTTTGTATTTTTGTATATAATATTTTATTCTGTTCTCTTTATATTCCGTATAGAATCTGATGAGTCTATGGTTTAAGGAATTAAGAAACTGAAAAAAATTAATGGTCGACACAATGTCTTTGATAGCAAAAACAACCAATCATTTTAAAAGTCAAACTGACTGACATTTTTCATATCAATTGTTAGAACATTATTAACACATTAGATTTTATACAGATTTTCTTTTTTCCTGATCATGACAAGGTCACACGGCGGGTAAGACCGGTCAGCAGGGGATGCTCACTCCTGATGGCGCATGTCATCTGATCCCGACTCTGATGTTTTAGAGGTCCGTGTTTGTTCTGATCCCAAATTGCACCGTCTAAATGGACTTTGAGAATGAATACTGTTTGTAATCTCAATATTTCATTCTATACTTAACAACTTTGATATGTCAGAATTAGGATTTTTAAGTACATAAGAAAAATATATAATGCTAGTCTAATGATTGGAGTTTGTTTTCCAGTTTTAATATTCATATTCCCTATCTTTAACATAGGCTTGTTCAACGATAGCCCAACGTTTGAAGTTCTGCTATATATGCATGTGTGTATATATTTGTTATATTCAGCTATATTATACCGAATAAATTTTATATAAAGAGAAGATTCTTCATAAGTATATCTTTATTTCAATATTTTTGGAGATAATTTCCTACGATAGACTCGGCTAGAATTCGTATGATTTACTTGGTATTGATATTTTGAATGAAGAGCTCAGTAAACATCGTATAGATGAAGAAGTATTTTAAAAAATATAATTGAAAAAAGGTTTTATGAATATAGATATATATAACGTAAATAAGGAAAGATTTATCCATATGTGAATGCATTTTAAAGATTTGGTTGATGAAAATAATAATAATAATAATAATTGTTTTTGTATTTACAGGCTCAAAAAATCTTAATTGCTTTGAAAATAATGAACATCTAGAAAAGGATATTATTTTGCTAAGATTCTTTAAACATAATTTTGTTTATTGAATTTGATTTTTGAGTTCACAATAGTACAAATGTACTTTTAATTGTTAAAAAATACAAACAAATGAAACTTTAAAAAAAAGTTTATATCGAACAATATTTGATTTTATAAATTGAATAATATTAGAATTCAGATTGTATAAAAAATAAATGAATTAGAAAACACTGTTAACACTAAAATAAGGTTGAATGTGGATGAAATAGTGACCTCAAAATCCATTATAAGAATACAAATTGAAATCAGAAGAAACACGCACTTCTTGAAGAAATGAAGGATATGGAGATAACGAACAGTATTCAATATCAAAGTCCATAAAACAATACACAATAGGAGCAGAGCGAACACGAACATCTAAAACATTAGAGGTGGGGTCAGGTGCCATGGAGGAGTGAGC
The DNA here is from genome assembly GCA_003671525.1 of Saccostrea glomerata. NCBI lineage: Eukaryota > Metazoa > Mollusca > Bivalvia > Ostreida > Ostreidae > Saccostrea > Saccostrea glomerata. The sequence goes on from PRKT01000193.1 coordinate 539,434, forward strand.
ATCCTCTGCCGACCGGTCACACCAGCCGTGTGCTCCTCGAGGTGAGAACGATCATAACGAAATTCATGCTTGACCCTTTCTTCAACCATGTAAAAGGAATAATCCACAGACAAACCAGTATGAAAACTATGACTTTACTTTTTGTATGAAAAACGTCAATCACCATTCGATCAAACGATTTGATTTTCAAACAAGGTTATTGTAATCACTGCACAAACTGTCAATGCTTATATTAAAAGGAAATGTCAACATACTAATATAAACGTATTTGTCAGAAGCCTCCCTCATAGTTTTTTTTTTAATTTTAGATAAAAAGATTAGAATTATAAACCAAGCGGCCATGGAACCAAATGCTTACTTAATTCTTATGTCACAAAGATAGCTATGTATATGAAAACCTGTTTTAAATATATATCTGATAAAAACAATGAATTTGAAGCGTGACAATCTAAGAATTCAAAAGAAAAAAATGTAAAACATATATTTGTTATACAATGATGCATTATGATGGTTGAAAAGAAGGTACAGAAAAATAAGGAATGTCGGTTCATAAAAGACAAAAGCTTATATAAAATCAGTCAGAGATGAAAAAGATTCTAGAATTTCATCGTTACCTGAAAGCTAGAAGGAGGTCCATCATATGAAATCTGAATATTTAATGTTTTCACACTCAAAATAAATGATAAAATATCGATCTTAAATAAGGCAACATTTGTGAATAAATTTTACAATTTTTTCAACAATTAAACTGTTAAGGACAATTAGCTATAAACAATATATTATCCTACTTTAATATTTTCAAAAAGGAAAGGGTACGTTTCCCGACCTCAGAATGAACATGATCTGCAGCATGATTGACTGAAGTTATTGCGTGATGGTTCAAACTTTTGTAATGTCTAAGCTTTTTTTTTATTAACCACATTTATTACTTTAACAGAAAATTGCAGGCAATAGATAACTTTAGAACTACTGCACATCTTTTCCGCTGTTATAATGCATCAGCTGTGTATCAATTAGTAAATAAAGCCAAAAGAGTTTATTGGAACGTTACCAATTGAAAAATTACTTACAACAAACATTCTTATAAAATTGGCGAGTTCATGGAACCCCTCTTTATCGGCGATTTGAGCCGGATCTAAGCCATCCTTATTTTCTATATGGAAAGCGGCTAGAGACCCCGGCGTATCGAGAACAGCACAACAAAGTTCTGTCAATCCATATTGGGCAGCGAAATGGAGAAGTGTAGGGATTCCAAAATCACTACGCCCCACTGTTACAAAATAAAAAATCTAGTTATCTATTAATTAATAATTGTTTTTTTACTCCTTTGTAAAGACGTACATTTTGCATAAAAATATACGTTTTGTGAAAAAAGTTCTTAAGATCGATTAAAAAAAAATTTCGGATAAAAAGATTTTTTAAAAGGAAAATTTGTATGAAATGGATTTCCTAAATTTAACAGTAAGTGAACATTTTGTTTTTATTTAGCCTGTAGTATAAAGATACATTGAATCTTCAAGATTCACATGCAGTTTTACTATCTTTTTTTAAAATAGCATATGGTCATCGAGACTTAAAAATGTACCAACAGAGTAACATTGAGTAAAGTACACATAGTGATTATATTTGGATACCCCTATTGGAGATCATGTAGGAACTGGCAGCTTGGTGGAGAGAGAGATCGGCAGGAATACTGGACTCGTAAATCTCCACCAGTTTCCGGTCTAGTTCTTCCATGTTGTCTTTAGTTAGCCCTAAAGCCTGCGCCAGGAAACTTATAGATCGGAAAGCTTCTAGTGAGGGTGTTTGGTAAGTAAATGGACACTGGTGCGCGACTTTGGCGTCAACATACACGGCTAACTTCGTTACACCGAAATCATGCACTGAAAAAAGGCAAAATAAAATATGCTTTATTCTTGAAATTCTACCTATCCCAATGTTATCAAATCCCAATGTTGATATCTTTTCTACTATATAGTACCTACATGGCGCTTTGAATGTATACGTGTAATCGTTCTGACGTTTGCAGTCAACGAATTCCCCTCCTTCCAGCTTGATCTGAACCGTTCCTGATGGAACCTCGTGAAAGATGATGGCGATTTTCTCATTGCACTGGAAAAAAAAATTCAAGGCTTTTGTAAAAAGTAAGTGAGGTAATTCAATTTTTCAATGATTTAAAGCAGTATTTTTCTTCAGGTCTGTAAGTTTGTATTTAACGATAACGAAGGTTTTATCGATTTAGATATTAGGTAAAAATAAATGGAATCGTGTTGTGTCATATGTAAGTGGTGTAAAGCTGGAACTTTCAAGAGAGAAATTAAATGGATGTAGGCACCTGATTCCAACTCCTGAATTTCCAGGGGAGGGTCTTTTATACCCTGTGTACTGAGTTGCGTCATTTAAAGGTTTTTATTTGATATTTTAGCACTGTTATCTTTACTTTTTTATGGATCAAACATTTCATTATTGACTCAATTTATCTACAAATTAAATGTATATACATATATCATTATTATAGTAATTTAAATACTTGTGGGCATATACTTGAAACTACTTGCGAGGCACAGCTGTTCTTTCATATTAGGAACAGACGCCATCATTTTTAGGATTACTTTGAAAAAATGCTAGGATCCAGTGTCAGCTTTCTGAATTATTCTCACATTAATATGTTTTTCTTATTTTTTGTTTCTCATGAAGTAACATTATTAATACTAAGCTTGCAGAAGTAATCCATTTAGCAACGTTGTTTCTGCATACTACATGTATTTTAGTTCACTTCTGACGCAATAAAGTTCCGGTATACACATGTAAGCTCAGTGTTTATGCTATAAATAATAATGTATATGAATGGTCCAATCTTGCACTTAACTAGTTTTTAGCTTCTAGGTATAAGCCAATAATTTTAATGAGGAAATTACTGTTCTTCTAACAAGGAAGAAATCCTTGTATAACAGTAGGTATTAGACACGTACCTTATGTACTCTATCGGGCAAAACCTCGATGTTGTTTCTTCTGCGTCTTTTCTTTTTCTTTTTATTTCCCTCCTGTTCGTCCACCATTCCGGCCAGATCTGCCACAATCTGTTTACATTGTTCAGCGCTTCCTTCACTTAGAAGCTCTCTCCAATGTGAGGAGTTAGAAAAAGCCCCTTTAACTTGGGTCAGTTCCTCCTTCAAAGAAGGCCAAGATATCACAGCTACTCTTTGGTGCTCATTAAGTTTATCATGAATAGGATGGTTTGGCTCTCTGAGAGAGTCCACTAAATCACTGGTTAATATTAACACAACCACCTGACATTTCGAAAACGTCGTTTCTAAGTCCTCAGCAGTTTCCTTCAAACTGCATGATATATGAGTTAATTTGGACTTCTGTAATAGATTGGTGAAATATTTTTGCCAATTCTGGCCATCTTCTGAGGAGTACAACAGACACACGTGAGGCATGTTTGTTGGCGATTCAAATCATCGTCTGCAATATAAACATTTAATAATGACTTAAAGTTTTTAGTTTCGATAAAACGAATAAATTTGACAACACAATATGAAAAAGATTTTCAGTTGTTCCGTGTACTAATGTTCATGTATGATTTTTTCTTAAAAAACTGTTCCCTCGTCATTGTACTTTTGATACCGTATTGAAATTTTCAAAAACAAGAACTTACCTTGTAAAAGATATGTTGCCTTGAAAAAAGTGTAAATTATCTTATCCTGTAATAGAAGAACTAAAATTAAATTAATAACAGATGATTCAAATCGTTTACATCTTATCTCATTCTGAGAGCAATTTGCTTGATATATATAGCTTCCTTCCACACGGAAATTAAAGAAGATATTTATGTCCTTGTATGTCAGTGCTTGAGATTTTTCTTCCACTCTCGGTCTATTGATACTGGTTTCTGACCAACTCGAGTCAAGTTACGATAGTAATATGAAACCTATTTAATAAATGATTATTATTGTGTTCTACTGTTCAAGTCGAATAGAAATAGACTCTTTTGAATGAAATATCTTTACTAGTAACATTGAAAAAAGACAACATTTACATTCTGTTACATTCTTCCGCGGATTACAAGTGTCCATTGGTTTGAACTTGACATTTATACAAGAGACATTTGGTTGGAATATGTCTTGAATTTGTTTTCTGATTTAAGGGATAAATTAATTCAAGGCATAAATGAAACTGAAAAAGATTTTGAAAAGATTTCTTTAATGCTAAAAAGTAGATTCTGTTATTTTTTTTTAAATAATCTTTTTCAAAACAAGTAAAGACCAGATCACAACTGGTTGCAACCTGTAGCTTGAAAGTCGTATAACTTCTAAAATATGATCTGTTAAAACAAACACAAAACATTATTTTATACATTTATGTGTAAGGTCCAAAACATCAGAGTTGGGATCAGTTGCCATGAAGGAGTGAGCATCCCCTGTCGTGCAGTCACACCCGCTGCGTGCATGAACCCCTGGAATTTTCACAGATGGGTCTAGGTACCTAAGAGGAGTGGGTATCCTCTATTAACCGATCATACCAACCTTTGCTAACGAGGTCATAATAGTGACCATGAATTTATACGAAATGCTGACTTTAAAAGAGTTTGTTGAAATCCCTGTAACATCAGCAAATCAGCGAGTAACATGCTTTGTTTTGAAATTGATCGTACTCAAAACAAACCCTTGAGTAGCGAATAAGTTGGGAGACATAAGCACCCTAGCAGATGATAAATGAATATTAGTACATGAATAAGGAAAGTTGAATATGGAAAATGTTATTACAGAAGTCATTATTTGGTTTGGCATACAATTAAGCTGACTGTTGCCCTTTATTTGTCTTAAATCAGTTAAACATCCAAATATAAAAAAAGATGTGATGTATCTCTATTTTATTTGGCACAAGAAGACTATTTACAAAAGGTTTTTAAATGAAATCAACGTCTGATCAATGAGTATTTATAGTGTGAAAATAAAATCTCCTCACTCAAAATATATTAACATGAAATACTCAAAAGTCCATTTAACAATAAATCAAAATTGCTGAACATGGACCTCTAAAACAATAGAGATGGGATCAGGTGCCATGGAGGAGTGAGAATCCCCTGACGCCCGGTCGCACCCGTCGTGTGCTCTTTCTCATGATCAGGGGGAAAATGGAAAAATCCGTCGACAATTCAGTGTGTAAATTATGGCTTACAATCAGCATGAAAAAACAGTATAGTATGAAAAACGTCAGTCAGCATTTGACTCAATGATAAATTGCATGTGCTGACAAGGTCACTGATGAACCATAAAACTTACAAAATTATAATTTTACACGAGACTGCTGGTTTTCTTGTTTAATCAACTTGTATGTCATTAATATATATCGTTTTAGAAATTGTTCATACGTAGAGCATGCTCGTACGTATCGAATCAACTGAAATTATTAGTCCCGTTTGCAGGTGACGAGGGTACATTGATGCATAAGTAAGAGAAGTTGACGATTGAAAAGTTAAAGTCATCGTGTTTATCATAAAGCTTGGTTGTTAGATTACCATCAAAGTATTTTTGAAGTGAAATATCTCAATATGAAACAAATTTGGTAGATTCTGTGGTATCTTTTATTTCAAGCTCACTATCATATTGACATCAGAATGGAAAAATCCATTGTTCATGTTGTTGGTCAGAATTGACAATGCGTCGTCGATATATCCAAATATCGAATTGAATGCCAAGGAAAGTGTTTCCTTCTTTCCACGTATAACATTTCGGATGAGTTCTGCTTTATAAAACGGGTCTGCAAAGGACGGGGCGCAATTGGTACCCATTGGAATTCCAATAGATTTTTAAAGGACTTGGTCTCGAAAAAACACATCAATATTGTCATTCAGAAATTCGAGCATTTTTTGATATATTAACTTCAGCTAACTTGTGTGTACATACATACCATCAATCAAAATTTAAGATTGTAAGAAATATTTTCCATTTTTAAATTTTGATGGCATGTGCTTATCTTCTTTTTTGAGGCAAATTTATAACTTCTATCAAACGGGGAACAAGAAGATACAAACATGTCTTGTTTATATATAAAGTTCATAAAAGATGGAAGTCCTCATTATCCTTTTGAGATTCAAGCAAATCTTGAAGCACCCTATCTATAAAATATATTATCTACTTCGTAATAACAAACTTTAAATCAATGTAATATACTTTATGCAAAGCTGTAACCTCATACTGAATGACGCACAACATATGATTATGAGTACTGAATGAAAAAAAAAACAGAATAGAATTTAACCCCCCCAAAAAAATATGATGAGACTGTGATAAAGTGTGACACTGAAGCACTTTAAGTTTTCCTTTCCTACTTGAGTTATGATGTGTTTTTTTACTAGGGTTTGAATGCTGAGACAGCAACCAAAAACTTAATCCTTCAATTAGATCATAGGGAATTGAAATCACCAAATTGAGGTAGAACTTTCAAAATGTGTCTACTATAATTCATCTTCCTACTTTATGGCTTTTGTTTTTGGAAAGCAATGCTCCCATGAACAAATAATGTCACAATATAAGATTAGTTTATCAATCAATTGATTTATATTTTCTCATAATATTTATAGTTAAACAAATTATATTTTAACACTTATATTCAATACTTTTATACTGATTAGAAAGCATGGACAATCGGATTTAAATCAGCGACCATCAGAATTTCAGACAGCTTGGTTGTTAGATTACCATTAAAGTCTTTTTGAAGTGAAATATCTCAATATGAAACAAATTTGGTAGATTCTGTGGTATCTTTTATTTCAAGCTCACTATCATATTGACATCAGAATGGAAAAATCCATTGTTCATGTTGTTGGTCAGAATTGACAACGCGATATATCCAAATATCGAAGTGAATGCCAAGGAAAGTGTTTCCTTCTTTTCACGTGTAATATTTCGGACGAATTCTTCTTCCCAAAAAGGGTCTGCAAAGGACGGGGCGCAATTGATACCCATTGGAATTCCAATAGATTTTTAAAGGACTTGGTCTCGAAAAAACACATCAATATTGTCATTCAGAAATTCGAGCAGTTTTTGATATATTAACTTCAGCTAACTTGTGTGTACATACATACCATCAATCAAAATTTAAGATTGTAAGAAATATTTTCCATTTTTAAATTTTGATGGCATGTGCTTATCTTCTTTTTTGAGGCAAATTTATAACTTCTATTAAACGGGGAACAAGAAGATACAAACATGTCTTGTTTATATATAAAGTTCATAAAAGATGGAAGTCCTCATTATCCTTTTGAGATTCAAGCAAATCTTGAAGCCCCCTATCTATAAAATATATTATCTACTTCGTAATAACAAACTTTAAATCAATGTAATATACTTTATGCAAAGCTGTAACCTCATACTAAATGACGTACAACATATGATTATGAGTACTGAATGAAAAAAAAAACAGAATAGAATTTAACCCCCCCAAAAAAAATATGATGAGATTGTGATAAAGTGTGACACTGAAGCACTTTAAGTTTCCTTTTCTTCTTGATTTATGATTGTTTTTTTTTTACTAGGGTTTGAATGCTGAGACAGCAACCAAAAACTTAATCCTTCAATTAAATCATAGGGAATTGAAATCACCAAATTGAGGTAGAACTTTCAAAATGTGTCTACTATAATTCATCTTCCTACTTTATGGCTTTTTTTTTGGAAAGCAATGCTCCCATGAACAAATAATGTCACAATATAAGATTAGTTTATCAATCAATTGATTTATATTTTCTCATGATGTTTATAGTTAAACAAAGTATATTTTAACACTTATGTTCAAAACTATTTATACTGATTAGAAAGCATGGACAATCGGATTTAAATCAGCGACCATCAGAATTTCGGAAACAAAGTTCTGATTTTAATCAGATTTAGTGCATGGACATATCACTTCCTTACAAGAATATCCGTCACTGGAAATTTTACGTTGATTAAAACATTGAACATGAATAAGCATGTATGACTATGTAATTTCTGTACAAAAATATTTCAATATCCTTTAGGAACCAGAAAAGTATATAAAAAAAACTAGCAAAAAAGCTTTTCCGTCAAGATTTTATCTGCTTGTTATTTTAGAAAGGAAGTCTATTCTTAATTGCTAGGAAATATTCTGAGTGTGTATGGTTAAGTAACTGGTTTTGCAGTGGTGTTGCACTTACAAATCACGAAGTACACAAAATTTTCTGAATAAATTAATGTTTTGTTAATGAATTACTTAAAGACGTATCTTTACCAAAAATGAAGATTTGAACAAAAGCAGTATTTTTCAGTTTCTTATCTTTTTCTTGACTGACAAAAGATAAAAATATATTTTAGATTTAATACTCGTTCATACTTAATGAAAATGATATTCATACTTCTTGATTTTAAAATTAAATAATATAATTTAATAAAAACACATTCATTTACCTTTTAAAATATTGTATATGACAAAATTTTATCGAAACTAATCACGACGAAATGTACACATTTTCAACACTTTAAAAAAACAACCATTCCCTGTGGTAAATTAATCACCAGGCGTTTTGACACTTTAGACAGCTGGGTGTTTTTTTTTTTCAATAAAATTCGAGGTTGTTGATTTACGTACTTATTCATTGGTCATTTAAAAATTATTTTGCTAAAGTACACACAAGTTTTTCGAAATTGATTTAAAAAGATGCTTAAGTTTCTGATTCAATGACAATATATTTTTAGTTTTATATATTATCAAATCTTCCAGCAATTCGTTTAATTTCCCATGGGTAGTGTTTCTCCATTAAAATCAGATATATCAGCTGTACTTATTTATTCATATAAAAAAGATACACAATTAAGTCATTTTACGTTATTCATTATGCTATAAGACAATATACAAATCTACCAAATTTTAAAAAAGCCAATTTAACAGATTTTCGTATCTCCAATTTTAAGAAATCTAATTCAATCAAAAACGTTTAAATGTAAAGAAATAACTCGCTATGGCCTTCAATTCGGCATTGTGGTGTATCTACGACGTTTTACAATTACCATTTTCATTTTCTTTTCTAAAATCGATGACGTATTGTTAATTAACAATAGTTCGTTTCATTCTTATGTCGTAACGATATATTCCGGTAAATTCAAAATAAAAGACAACATGGAGTCTGACAAGCTGTTCCATATTTATTCCATTTTGCTAGAAAAATATGCTAATGTCACGACAAAAATTGGAAATAAACGTGATGATCAACCTATTATCGTCAACTACCGGTATCTTATTGATAAAACAGTATACTATTATCCTCAGTTTAATATGTATTTTAGTTGTTTCGAAACACAAGGGCAAATTTTACGCTCGAACACTTTTTTACATAAGGCATACGCCTGATAAATATTTTTATGTTGAAAGGACATCAACATTCTCGTTTTAAGTTAATTCGTAATAAAAAAAAACTATGGCCGATACAATGACCTTGAAAACAAAAACAAACTATACTCAAGTCGTACGTTCTTTACACGATTTTTTAAATTTTTTTTTTATCTTTACACTAAATTGAATAGGTTTGTCCGATCTTGAGATGAAACACGGGGCAAGTGTGACCGCGGTCGAACAGGGATGCTGATTCCTCAATGGCACCTGATTCTGTCTCTGATGATCTAGAGGTTCTTGTTTGCTCTGCCCAGATTTGTGTGTTTCCAGGAATTGTTAGCTTACTTCACTTTTACATGAACAAAAAAAAACGCCTGTTCATGTCCTTATTATTAAAATCAAACTTACGATGCGTTTTGACCGTACGTTGTTTGTGTTTATTGCTATTGGGTAAAATGCTATTTTTATTGGACTATTGAGGAAGAATAAGCCCATGTTTATGCACGTATCATACTATTTTTGAATGTTTGTGCATCTTTCAGATGAGAAGGATTAAATGTTACAAGAACTGCACTTTACAAATGCTAGACGTGACAGATTAAATTTTGATTTCTCTTATCTTTAGAAAAATTCAATACCACAATATCTGCTTATTTGGTATTGGAAAAAAAATTTAAATTGATTTTCAATTTGTGTTAAATGTGACTTACAAACATGTCTCATAATAGATATAGGTGTTTACGGGGATATATTAGGTAACCGTATCTAATTCCACAGGGCAATTGGAAATTGCAGAGTATACCTGTTGAGAGAATATGCACTTACTCAGCAACAACAAATCAATTAATTGAGAGCGTTTTTTAAACCCCTACCTCGAAGTTACTCATATCAACGCATTTACCTTTTCCTATTTCTAACGCAAAATCACGTATATACCTTCTCCCCGCAAGCGCAAATTTTCAGGAATTTTCAAAAGTACATTTAATCTTCAATTTAATGCCGATTCCCTTCATTTTCATACTTGCTAAAATACCATAGAATAAGAAAAGCTTTAATCTTATTAAAATATTATATCATTATTATTAACACTAAACTTTAATAAACTTGTACCGCGCTATAAAGTTCTTGCAGTGAAAAGGTAACGTCATATTTCTATGACGTGATCATTAAGTACATTGTATATATGTTGTGTCGCAGTTAAGTTAGTTGTAAATAGTTATTTTTACAAATGTTTAATATTCTTCAACTTTTTTGGAATCCTTAATTGATATGTATAAAAAAATCGAATCTGCTTTAAAACTCTAAAATGTACTATAGATTTGAATTCAGATAAAGAAATACATGTAAAAACAAAAAGCTCATTCGACTTTTAAGGGATACTTCAAATTCTACCGAATCACATTCTCACGCTTCTTATCTGAAATATTTAAAGTCAATGAAGAGTATTCAAGCTCAAAGGTCCATTGGAACAATATAAATCTGAGGCAGAGCAAACAAGGACCTTCAAAACATCAGGTGTTGGATCAGGTGTCATGGAAGAGTAAGCGTCCTCCCTGCCGACCATTCAAACCCGCCGTACGTGTGCTCCTTGTCATGATCGGGAATGACGGAAAATCCATCGACAATTCGTTGTGTAACTAATTAATGGTCTAAGAATAAGTATGAAAAACGTCAGTCAGCATTCGGCTTAATGATATATGTATTTACTTAGAAGGTCATTGTATCGAGTATAGAACGTAAGTCGTTTGTGCATATACTGGTCAATAATATTGCCGTGATTTTCATGATTCTAAAACATGTTTGGCATTAAGAAAAAAAAAATTCATAATAGATATTTTAAAATACAAAACGTATGAATGCAATTGATTTCGATGTTAATCATGAATGAAATATGACTAATTCAGGACCAAATACAGGAAAAATATAATGTAATACAGACTTACGCTGAAAAGCTTTTATTTCATTTCAAACTTCATTCATTTTGAATTAAAAAAATATTAATTACGAAAATAGAACTCGTGAGTTTGTTTAATACGTTATAAAATAGATGGTTTTCCTATGATGTCTTTTCTCAAGGAGTTATTCCCCTTGGCCACCATCGTGTAGGTCAAGTAGTGAATTTTAACATGCATGCCAGAAATATGTGGCGAAAATATTTACAGTATTCAAATTATGAATTAAAAGAGGTTTTAACAAGCGTTTATCTAAAAGAAACAGTGTTGTCTTCAGCTCAGTGCCTAGTAAAGCAATTCAAATTGAACTTGGTTTAATTATGAAGGGAACCTACAATATGGCGGCCATGGGGAAAAACTCTTGTTTAAATCACCTTGATGGAAAACCACCAATACATATCAATATTATAATACAAAATACTTCAAGAGTATAAAATTCAAGTCACTTGTTTCTTTTATAGGTAAATAAAATCACATACTAACATTTTCAATAATTTCATTTCGAAAAAAACTTTGAAGGCTACCTTGCTCTGGAATACAATTATTTCTTAAAATTAATCTTGACCTTTGGACATAGATATACAGACACATTTTTAAAATAATAGCATTATTTTTATTCTGTTGTCAGATATAACCAGGACACGCTGTCTTTATGACTTTTATTTATCCTGACTTATCTATTTAAGTGTTTCTTGAGTTTTTGTTTACCTTGTTGTAGTGTGGCCTACCTTGATCTATTTGTTACACAATAATGAAATGCTGACTCATATTTAAATCGATTGGTTTGAATTTTCTTCTCCCCGATTCTTCCTTGTCCCAAAAACATAATTGTTGTTTTTTTTTATTTACAAAAAATTTTGAAATCCCCTGTTACGATTTGAATCATTTTGAAAAAAAACTGTCAAAGCAATTCAGATGAAGGGTACGGAGATAACGAACAGTATTCAATCTCAAAGTCCATAAAACAATAAAAAAAATAGGAGCAGAGCAAACACGGACCTCCAAAACATTAGAGGTGGGATCAGGTGCCATGGAGGAGTAAGCATCCTCTGATTACCGATCACACCCGCCGTATAAAATATCAATATTTCTGCATAAAAAGTGTATGTTTTATTTCCAGAACAACATTGTATCTGAGAATTTGTCTGAACTCTGATTGCAATGGATCAAGCATCTTTTGAATGAATTCACGGAGCTAACAAACATTTTTAAGCTCAAAAGATCATTCAAACCATACAAATCATAAGTAGAGCAAACATTGACTTCTAAAACATCAGAGGTGGTATCAGGTGCAATTGAGGTGTGAGCATTCCCTGTCGATCGGTTACAACCGCCTTGGGACCCTTGCTATTTGCCGTCATACAGAAGGGAAATTTAGCAGAACAATTCTAACTGTATTGGCTTATGAAAATTAGAAAAAAAGTGGAACAAAGTTTAGTTTTACATGTTAATTGAAAGATAAATGATTAACGATGACAAACGAAAAAGATGGAAAGATAGATATATTTTTTTTAAAAAATGTATAAAAAACCATCTTAAATCTCTTTCTCAATAAATACTGACAGAGGAAATAGCTTCTATAATGTCTTCGGAAGGGAACAAGCAAGCAAGTTGTACATTTAATACTGGAGAATTAGGATTTTAAAATAGACATAAAAATTAGGATTTTAAAATAGACATAAGAATTTGGATTTTAAAATAGATATAATTAAGAAAACAATATTCAACACGAAGTCATTGATTATTATATGATGAGAGCCGTTACCTGAGAAAAAATAATTAGATTGAAAAAAAGGAGAATGAAAATGGAAGACAAAAGAAAAGAGGATTTAAGAAGCAAAGAATAAGAAATCATGTTTGAATGTAATGGATAAAGCTGCTTATGCCTAGAAAAAAAACACGAAAGGTAAACTGGCTGGCATAAACACAGACAGACAGACTACCTATATATATAGCCTCAATATGTAGGTCCCTTTAGTCAATAAATAATACGTACAAGTTTAAAATCCTCTTCTGTAATAAATCTCTAAATATAATCCAAGATACTATATATATCATTCATCCTTTAGTAAAAAATATACCGTCAATACATTTAGGTTAAACAAAATCAACATACTTAAATACTTTATGACCCAGATTTAAGTTATCTTCTGTAGTTTATAACACAATACACGTGCATTAACTTGAAACATTTATCAAGGGTGTATCGTTGCTCATACTTGTCATAAATGCAAAAGAGTTCGAGACATTATTCTTTGAAATCATGAAATCATGAGGAATAAAATGTAAGGGTACAAGATTTTTATGTATTTTAAATCTTCATTCCCTGCACTTTTTATTTAATGTATTATTCTCGGAAAAGTATTGCTCACGATAACAGTTTTAAAGGAAGTATAAACAAGCCGAAGATTCGAAACATACATTTTTTTATACAAACGAAAACTTAAGCAACAAAACACTTAAAGGCAGCGTACTCAGTACTAAATCCAGATACTTGTTTGGGTTGGGTTTATTCATCTGTGAAGGGATGAATCATGACCTGAAGTCAGTTAAAAGTACACGAATAGTTCATCCTTAAAATCGCATTTCATTTTGTTTACAGCTGATTAATTTTTCAATTAAAACATGCCTCAACTAGAGGAGAAAGACAACACATGCTAACAATTATGTAATAAACAGTTTCCTTTTTGTCAACTATTCTTGCATACGTTTTTCCATCCAAATTACCTGTAGACAGTGTAGTAAAACACTGTAGATGAGTTTAATTAAGCTGAAATACCTTGTCACAGTAGTCCACTTATAAAGCACTTAGAACCGGTGGTCATATGTAATGAATGTTACGGTAATGTTATCACGGCTTACATACCGGATGTCATCGCAGACAACGATCGTCTGTCATAGAAATGTTACAGATATAAGCATACTTACATTTAATTCTTCATTTATCACACAAAACCTTCATCAAACTGTGATTTTAGCATTAACGAGAAGATGTCGTTCCCATTTCCTTTTTTTATTTATATCAACAAGGAAGTTACAAATTTAGACCTGGTATTTAAATCACGTGACTAACAACGAAGACCGTCATAATAAAAAAAGGAACGTTGTCTTGTCAGTCTACAATTCAAATTTTACCGCTATACATCTCTTTCATTGACGAATACGAAATAAATTGATTTAAAAGCATAAATACCATTGGTCAAGTTAATATGAAAACTTTATTGGTAGAAATTTAAACATCGTAGTTTATTAGTAAGCATGTTATCAAATGAATGAAAATCTATACTTATTAATTTGAGAAAATTTTACAGTGAAACTTTGTTACTTGAAGTTTGATTTACTCATAATTCAAATCTTTCACAAACATGTATTGTTTGTTTGATTGTTGTTTGACATTATTCTCGTGTGTCTGACACATCTGTTTCATATTTGGATATTTTACTTGAAAAAGACGCTAGTGGTTATCCGACAACCAAGATCTATGATAAATGTAATGACTTTAATTTCCTTTACTTATGCAGCAGGGTTTATATCTATCAGTTGACTCGATACGCAAGTGCATGTGCATCTTCTTTGTATGAACTATTTCTAAAACGATTGAGGTAAGTTATTGATAAATAAGTTGATGAAACATAAATAACATGGATAATCATTTCGTTTCTCTGGATACAATTATCTTGTTTGCAAATGTAAACCATCATGAAGTCAAATACTGAGTGCCATTTTTCATTCAAATTGTCAGACCATTATTTACACATTGAATTGTCGACGGATTTTTCCCCGATTATTCCTGATCATGACAAGAAACAGACTGCGGGTGTGACCGGTCGACAGGGAATGCTCCTCCGTGGGACCTTTCTACCTCTGATAATTTGGAATTCCGTGATTGCTCTGCTCCATATTTGTATTATTTGAAGATTTTTTTAAAAAGAGTTTGAATGCTGTTCATTATACCGATATATTTCATTTCACTTATATGGAGACGCCATCACTTGCTGGTTGAGGCCAGAAAATTTTGATCTATATACTCCATACTAAGAGCGATTGAGCAGTAAGGTATTTATTTCATGCCAGTGTTTACTGAGACACGAGACCTCGTTTAATATCATCAGCAGGACGGGTCTCCACCTCCTACAGTGAGGTTTGAACCCCCGACGTGAGGTTCAACTCCTTACTTTGCGACTCAGAGCAGACGCCCTACCACTGAGCCACGCATGCGACTAAATACGATGCAGAGCTTTTAATTGTTTGTACATGTTGTATATCTTAATTGATATACATGTACATGTCAGTCATGTATTTCCACACTTCATTTCTGACGAAAATATTATATTTTTTTGAAATGAATGTAACATTTAAATTGAAAATGAACATTTAAAATTAAGCTTTAAAATTCTCGGTAGCCTGAATTATATATATAAAATACATGGTTACCGTTTTGAAAAATAAGCGATATTTGAGCGAGTGTAAGTAAACGTTATAGATACTCGGCAAGCTTCGCCCTCTATCACATTTTCTTACCCTCGCCCAATATCGCTTATATTTCAAGACAATAACCATATATATCATATACGTAATCGCTGATGAATCGTGTATTCATCCTCAAATATTAACAGCTCATTTAGGATACTTTTCATATTAATTGCACAAGGCGTCACCCTTCCTGCGATCAATGTGTAAACTAGAACTTCTGCAAATGTCGTAAAAGGATGTCCGTTGTGTTTTTGTATGATGATCATTTTTAGTAATCTTTAATATTACGTACAACTACCAGCGTTTTGTCATTAACAAAGCTATACATGTACAAAATGATACTAGTAATACTGTCAATCAATGTCAATTAGGTCTGCGTACATGATAGAGCTACTCTTGTTATTTGACGGCTCATATCGGCCATCCTACAGTAGACTCCTCAAAAAAATTTAATCATACTCTTAATTTCTAAATTGCAGCAGCAATTTTTGAATATTTTGATATTTTAAAAACTTTTGTACAGTATGTATTGCATTGCTAAGCTTAATCGAAAAAAAATAGTTTCATGAAATAAGTAATAATAATTCAATTTAAGTTGTAACACGTCATTTGATTGGTTAAACGGTTTTATCCATTTTGTATAATATAACTTGCCTACGTCACAATGAGTTACGTCAAAAACGTATTACTCCGCTTACCATATGCGATATTTGAATCCTTTTTCCGAAAGAAAAAATGGAACAATTGTCTCATTGTCTATGTTGAAATTAAATTATAAGGAATGAAGCTTATTTCAACTTATGTTATACGAAATAACATAACATGGGGTAGTTTACGCATTTTTTATAAACCGCTTCGCGGTTTATAAAGTGAAACTGCCCCAAGTTATGTTATATGTATAACAAAAGTTGAAATAAGCTTCATTCATTGATGAAATTTGCAGTAGCTCGATCATTTTTTTTTTATATAGTTGGCAGAATCTTTCCTATAGCTTTCGTAAAATTATAATTCTTATGTTCCATGTACCTCTTGACAAGCTAATATATCTAGTTTCAATATGTTTTATTCAAGCTAGTCTCATCATTTTTTTTTTAATTCTGTTATGTTCTGTTTGGTTGGCCCATGATAATAGCAAATTGTTGGGTTTTTTTTGCAATTGAAAAAGAGTATTTATAACAAATGCTAATGAATCTAAAAAAAACCCCATAAATATAACAGTTTTCTGTTATTAAGTACTTTTATATGTTACACCTGTTACAAGGAAAACTATAATCATCCAAAAAGTTACATAAATATGAATTAAATATATATAACATATGTCACAAGGAAAACTAAAAGAAACCAAAAAAGTTGTTAAATTTCCTTAATTTTTACATGAAAGGAATAAAGAATATTATTATAAAAACAATAAAAACACAACTAAATGACAAAAAAGAAAGGACTTGATGTATTGAAGCGTATAGTAAAGGAGCAAAAATATAGTTCTATTTTAATGAGATTAATATGCATAAACATGTTATCTGATTGCAAGACTAAGTTTCATCACCAAAGTACCGTACAGCAAGATTGGAAATTCCTTCTTGCTATACCATATATTGATAGGTGTAACACAGTATTTGACTTTTCATTCTTATTAATCAAAAAAATAGATTTGTTTGATTTCGATGGTA
Organism: Saccostrea glomerata; assembly: GCA_003671525.1. Taxonomy (NCBI): domain Eukaryota; kingdom Metazoa; phylum Mollusca; class Bivalvia; order Ostreida; family Ostreidae; genus Saccostrea; species Saccostrea glomerata. The sequence goes on from PRKT01000193.1 coordinate 556,880, forward strand.
TGACTTTTCATAAAAAACAAACAAATCAAAATAAATAACAAATTGATCAATTTATTGTGATAAATAAATGCTTTTTTATTTATTATGATAAATAAATACTTTTTGAATTAATTTGCAACAGTTATCTTTCTTAAAGTCATGTGAACTTGAATACTATTCGGATAAAAGAAATATGTTAGATATATGCTCATTGATTGAACATAAGAATATTCAGCGACATTTCTATTTAATATAACTAGGACGGTAAGGCCACAGCCTGTACATAAACAACTTTGCTTTTCCCTCAACATCAGTCAATCATGAGTCATGTCCACCTTACTTTTTGTGACCATCGAGGTTAAATGTTCAAATAAACGCTTTATTAGATGGCTCCTTATTTACTTTACGTGGAAAAATATTTTTATTCTTGAGACAATTAAAGTAACTTTTTTGATAAATGCATGCTTATTAAACTAGACCTGAAAGTGACCTGCGTGGCGCATTGCTAAGGGTGCTTGCAATAGAGTCGAGGTATTGTTCCTTCCTCTGAGATCCCGTGTATCAGTAGATACTGGCAAAAGAGATCCCTTATTGCTCAACGACCTTGAGTGCTAAGTACGAGGGCTGTTAAATAAATAATATGTCCTCGGTGCTCGGAAAGAATAAAAAAATTCTTTTCAATGATTTAGTCTTAATGATTTCACTTAAATATCCTCTTTTAATTAAAACACATGTCCATAACATGTTTATGCAATTTCTGATTGTTTTTTGAACAGATTTTTAAGTATGACCCTTCATATACTGGAATAAGGAAGATTCTATGATTCCCTGGACTTCTTTCTTTCTGAAAGGTGTTTTTTTTTCAAGTTTGGATAATGAAACAAGTCAAAGGTTGAAAGATCTTGCGAATATTTTTGGTGTGACAAAACAAGAACTTTCTGTTTATCCTCAAAACCCCTTAACTCTTTATAGCATGTAGGTTTGGAAGCTGTCATGAAGAAATATAATGTAGTGGATTCCTGATTCTGGTTCCATCCTCTAATGAACCTTTTGATTTTTTTTGCAAACAGTTGCTTTTTATACTACAGAAATTGAGCTGCCTCCCCGAATAAGAATTTGAACATTGTTGAAAACAAAGCTCAAAGGGGCAATAAAAATCTGAGTTGAAAACGCCCAGGAAATTTATCCTTGACACAAAATAGCTTAATAGTACATTGACTACAAGACAAAATAAACGGGGTAGCAATGCTTTTGAGATTAATCGCTATTAAGAAAACATAGTCCTTGTCATTGTATTACCCAGAAGTTCTTAAGCGTTTCCGTAACAGAAAGGAAACCATCAGTAAATGTACATTCATTGCTTTCGTTATTATCGTGGAATGCAGATAGCCTCAACAATAAAGTAATATAGAGGAAGCAACTTATTAAGCGAATCATTTGAATAACTTTATTTTCTCTTTTTTTTCTGAAAGAAAATTTGCCGATGGAAAATGCTTGTCCAAGTGTCGGAAATGACAAGACTATGTTTGAATTTAAATTATTTATATTTAAGCAGGCGTTGGAGTTACAACAGTTAATTGCACTTAATTTTTCTTTTGTTGCAGTGCTATAAAATTATTGTTTCCTAACTTTTGATGTATAAGTTCTGTGTTATAGCCATGATAACAACATGTGGTTATAACTGAACGGAAACCGTCACATATGATCTTAAACAATTCCCCTATTCCCTATAGATGATCCATTTCATGCAAGTTTCATGAAATAAAAAAAAATACTTATTTCAGAAGTACAATTTTTTTTTCATATTACCATATTTATATTGAATTCCAAACTTCACACAAATCCTAAAAACAAAGATACATAGCGTGTTCCAGTAAATGTTCTACCAAGCCTTTTTCCTTATTCTTCACAAAACTATTTGTTTAACAGTTATGAAGGAGAAACTTCAGGAGTAAATTGCAACCATATATTCAAAACGTGGTGTCAATCAAATGTGGATACTTAAAAATTCCAAGGATTTTTGGAAAATTGTCAATCACAATTTTTTTTTTACCAATATCAACAACATAAAAACTTACGACTTTTCAATTTTATTTACAGTCATCAATAAATTAAATTCTAGGCTTTTTGATATCCTTTACAGCTGCTTTTTTAAACAAGAGGCCCACGGGCCTTATAGGTCACCTGAGCATTATGCAACAACTTTCCAGTTATTGAATTTGATTCATGTTTTAAGCCAGATGCTATATGACATTCACAATTTTGAAAGAGGCACCATTGATCATCATAACAATACACTTAGCAGTTGCTTAGCTTGGTTACTGAATACCCATACACAGGGTAGGGGAACAAAAATGCATTCCAACTAATCAGTAGTGCCCCTA
>PRKT01000193.1:560281-576995 GCA_003671525.1 Saccostrea glomerata
GAGTAAAGAAGAAGATTTTTAAAGATTGCATTAATTTTAGTGGTTTTGGCCCCACCCCTCAGGCCCCAGGGGGGCAGGGATCATGAAATTCACAATTTTTGTTCCCCTTCACCCATAGATGCTTTGTGCCAAATTTGGTTGAAATTGGTTCAGTGGTTGCAGAGAAGAAGCTGAAAATGTTCAAATGTTAACACACGACGAACGACGGACGACGAACGACGGACGACGGACGACGACGGACGAAAACGGATAGCAATAGGTCACCTGAGTTTACTCAGGTGACCTAATAAAAATGGAATTCGTTAATTTAATTTCCTTGTCATTGGTCATTTGCAAAATTACTTTGTCAAAAACATTGATTGTTAACACAAGAACTCTGAATTTGAAATTAAAAATATGCTTGAATTTCTGATTGACGATATTTATGTTGTTTTGGGAGACCAGGTCTTTTAACAATCTACAATGCATTTGAATCCCCTTGAGTACAAATTGCGCCCTGTTATTAGCAGACCTTTTTTGTATTCCTATGAAGCAGAATTTGTCCAAAATCTTATCGTGAAAAGAAGGAAAACACTTGAGGTGGACTTCAACTCGACATTTCGACATTCAGATTGTCGATGTCGTATTGCCAATTAAAATGGTTATTTCCAATCTGATATCGATACGATATATCCCGTTGAGCTTTGAGATAAAAGACACAAAGAGTCTGGCATATCATTCTGTTTCTTTGGTAGATATTTTACTTGAGAAAGACGTTAATGACAATCTAATAATCAAGCAAGATAAACATGATAACTGTAACTGTTCAATCGTCAACTTCCCTTTCTTATGCAGCAGTATATCTTCATCACCTGAATACAGGGTTTATGTATCTCAGTTGATTTGATACGCGAGGTATGCTTTACGTACGAACAATTTCAAAGCGAGGTAAATTATTGACAAACAAGTTGATTAAAAAAGAATATAGGCAGTCTCGTTTAAAGTCATCATTTCGTTAGTTCTATGGTTGATACAATGACCTCATTAGCAAATGCAATTTATCATTAAGTCAAATGTTGACTAACATTTTCACACTTATCGTTAGGCCATTATATACACACTGAGTTGTCGAAGGATTTTTCCGGTATTTCGCGATTTTTGACAAGGAGGGTGTGACCGCTCGGCAGGAGATGCTCATTCCTCCATGTAACATGCATACATAAAACTGAGTGTCACCTGATCCCACCTAGTGTGTGAAATTTTAAATTTTGATACGATATTTTGTCATCGCTTATCTTATTAATTTTCTTGCGGTGACACTCGGTTTTATGTATGCATGTTACATGGAGATATTTTATGTTCTTTCCAAAATTTAACATTTGATTCAAATATTGTTTTTGATAAGAATCACAAGGACAGAGGTATACTAGTACCTTTTGTTGTCAAAATTCATACCTAAGGCTGTTTATTAAAAAAAAAATGGTTTTCTTACACTCAATATTTTCAGTCTGATTCGGAAAGGGGCTAACAAACATTTAATTTTAAACTTATGGACGTTGATTTTCTTTTTGCGTGACATAGAGTTAGCATGGGCCTCCAACAAATCTAATCAAGGATTAAGAGGGAAATTAACTCCTCAAAAAATCGAACTTATTCCAGGTGCTAGTTGTTTATCATTGCAGGTGGATTGCTCGGTTAGGTTATAACAGCATCTGTAAAATGAATGTCATTTCTATGAGTTATTTAATCCATTTTATGAATAAAATAAAACATTTCTCCAGCATTATTATTTCCGCCAAAGCCTCTAGATATCATTATAAGGAAAAGAAGCGTTATTTATTATTAACTATTACGACCGTTTTTTCTCTCTTCCAAACCTTGGACCATCGGTTCATCGGCTTATAATCCAATAGCGATATCATGTTATACCAGGAGAACTGAAATGCTATTATTTAGGACCACTATTCGGCGGAACATTGACTTCTAGAGGTGTATTTGTTTCTACTGAATAGATGTATATACTGGAGTATGCACTCCACGCAGATATTCCCTTTCTCTTCTGGATTAAAAATATAGAAAAGCAGAAAAATAACTGTATCTTGTAATTCATTTTAAGTATTTCACAGATTTTTTTCCATTTAATAGTATTATCTATCTTCCAAATGCCAGACTTAGTTGACATTTATACGGTTTCATCCGAAGGAGAACTTTCAATGTACTGACCTGGTATTCGAACCAGTGAAGATCACAGCTTCTTACTCTGCGACTCTAGAAAAAGCTAATTCTTTGCTCTTATCTCTGCGATACGTCGGCGGCAGTGATTTTTTCTTCTTTTTTATATGTACGTGCGTGTGTACTTGGAAAGTAAGATTCAGCAGTTTTTTTAAAAAAAGGAAATTCCAAAAAAGAAAAGTTCAATTAGGCCTAGTATCGTAGAGAATGATGAGACATTTATTAACGAGCAATTATCCTCATGGATACAAAAGCATTGACTTGTTTAATATATTTAAGAAGTCATTACAGCAGACATCAAAGCGCTGTCAAATACAATATTTTGAGTAGAATGAGGAGAGCGAATTAAATTTTCAGATTGTATATTGATTTAATAATATAGAGAGGCGCTGATCAATGTCAGTCACGTGATATGTATCCTGCGACTACAGATTGTTCTGTATATCAATAGATAGAGAAATCTGTAGCAAAGTGTCCTGTAACATCTGCAGTGTCTTGTGGCTGAGGACAACAGCAGGACACGGCCCTGGGACTGCAGTGTAAGACCAGCAGTATCGGCACGGACCATCAACAGTAGGATACGGCTCCGGGACTGCAGTGTTAGATCAGCAGTATCGCCACCTCTCTTCATGCAGCACTATAAAGGGGGTCCGTGTTGCTGTTATTGAAATGATGGGACAGAGTGCCAAAGTCTTCGCCAAGTGGTTTTCTTTGACGTCCTCTGCTGCTCAAGGTAGGCATACCGTTTATTTTTCAATTTAAGTTCTTAAAATTGAAGGATTTTCAAACGTGTATTTTTATTTCTTTCCTGATATTTTATTCAAGGTATGAAACTTCTTATAGTCATCTTCAAACAATCATTGTTGAAAGATAATTCTTTTCCTTATACTAAACACTAACAGGTTTACATCGCAACATAAAGTATGATGAAATGAAATAATTGTTTCCTCTAATTCAGATAACAAGGTATTAATGAATGATAAAAAAACAACATTTTTAATAGTCTGAAATTCTTGGTCTTAATAACATATGTAGAAATATTTACTATGCAATGATTTATAAGTATCAATATATATGATGTTGAGGTGAACCTACCTACTCGTATTTTCATTGAATTTAAATCCAGTTTCATTTCGACTTTTTGCATATAAAAGTTAATAACATGTAATTGCAAATTATATCCTTTGTTCAGCGTTATTTCAGAAAAGAGAAAGATTTAGAAAAATTAGCGAGTATTAGAAATCTCAAATCCTTATAGGTAAACAAAATCATCTTATTTTAAATTTTAAAGATTCTTTTTTTAAATTAAAAAGTATTTATGTATGAACATTTTTTATAAATAATTTTGAAAGTAAGCTTACGAAGAATATTCTGATATAAACTATGTTTGATCATCATCCATACAAAAAAGGAAAGAAAATGATACAATTCCTCAATGAATAATGTATAGACATAAACACCTTAATGTCATAAAGTGAAATAAAGAAGCAATAAATGGATAATGCAATCAGGATTTAATCCTCTGTGGATTCATAAAAAACTTTAGTCAGCTCACGGAAGTCGGTCTCTATTGCTAATCTCCAAAGCTTTCGAGATGCCCGGAAGACGAGTGATTAATTGTTGACTATAAATTGACGAAATTTCAATGTTTCCACGAAAATCGATAACTGCTAAGGATGGCACAGCTTTTTGGTGAAACACAGGATTTCTATTTTGGCTACAGGGTAAACATCTCTCATTAACTCCAGCTTAATTTCGATTACATTGTAGTTAAAAATGTCCTTCATGTAATTTATACCTTCCGCGTCTATTTGCTCTCAGACAATAACAAAAAACATATATCTCTAAAAATGCATTCCTAGACAATAGCTAAGTTTCGTGTAAAATATAGAATAATCTATGTCGATCTAAATACATTTTAAATTTGTACTTGTTCTTAAAGTTAAAATATGGTAATATGATTAATGACTTATGATGAAGAAATACTTTTAAAAGCTTTCATCTAGTTTAGCAATTTTATGTGCATAAAATTATCGAAGTAGATGCAAATAAACAATAATCTCTTTCATTATCGGATGAATATTAAAGGCGATGGAACTAGTCGAGGTATAATTTAATGTATTGTGTGTTGATGGATAGTCTATATTTTACAGCTGTTTCTAGATAATAAGAAAGGACTTTATTGCTTTTTTTCCTCATTCATTTTGAGTCCTCCCATTCGTGACCGACAGAATATTTGCAGCAACATGCAATAACTTAAAGGAGCACTGGCTTCTGACCTTTGCAACAACATTTAACTACGTTGAATCACGACAATACATTGCTGTGAAAACCTTCACTATTGGTAAATAAGCTTTTATAGTATAGTGCAATACTTTTTGTAAGAACTTTATAGGAGTTTAATATAACTGTCAACATTGCAGTGGTAGCCCTGCATCGTAGCTTTTGTAAGGATAATGTGCAGATTCCTCTAACAGAGAGCAACTCTTTAGGCAAGCTTTGCAATTGTTGACACCAACGCAAAAAATGATCTCTTAAAAAGAAAGTCGCTTTCTTAAATTTTTATGATACTAGGTGTTGTTAAACGTTGTTAACCTAAAGATATTGCGTCCCATTTTTTTTAGATTCATCCTCATTGTTCATTACAATTTGTACATGACCCATTTTTGAATTTTAAGTATAAATGTTTATTTTAGATATCATTCTACTTTCCTCTCTAACCCTAAAACTATTTGATTGCAAGTTAAATATTTGACAGTCTTTTTAATTGACTCAGAAATATGATTTGGTCAGCAACGAACCACTTTCCGTCAATTAAGATGATTCAAAAGCGTGAATATAGAACAAAATGGTCGGGTAAAATCAAAATATATTCTCTTTTAATATGCATCCATTTGAAAGTGGCAAAGAATGCGTCAACATGAGAAAAAATCTGTTTAATGATTTATTAAAGATTCCTCATCAATATCATTAGATGTCCACAGACTTGTCGCTATTTTTAATTGGAATATTTGCGGAGACCAAACTAATTTTCTGATATCGCCTCCTTAACATTAAATCAAGTTTTGTGTCGTTAAATCAATTTTATCGATTTTCTTATACATCCCTAAGCTTCCTATAAATGTATGACTGTTTCTTAGGAAATGAGACGCATATTTTCATCTTTTTACAATTTGTATCTGCAAGAAAATAGTAGTTAGGCCTAAATGATTTATTATTGCAAATATACACGAACAAAATACTATGAGAAGGAAACTTTGTTGAAAATTGCACTCAAAGAATGAGTATATAAAAATGTGACATATCAATTGTAACAATTACTTAAGTTGATGAATGGCTTATTAAAACTGAGTTTAAAAGGTGGATAATCCATTGTCACTCAAAGTATTACATGTAAGATCTATCAGCTTTTTTTTCTTCAGTATTTTCCTCTTTTATATTAAATGATCATTTTATAACTGGCTTTTAACAGTCTAGTCAATGGTCAGGTTTCTGTCATCGGTTCCGTTTGTTAAGCAGCTGTTTGTATACTTGTCTGTGAACAAGGTATAAAAATGCTTCTACTATCTTTACAGCCTCTGTACGATTGCAATAAACTGTGTGTAAACTAAACTAAGATATGTAATGCTATTTATCTGTTTCATATTTTTACGAATGCAGTTGCCTTTATTTCTAAAATGAAAAAACAAAACAAAACTGTAAGCTCTTAAATTCCTACGGATTTAAGTACACATTATTAGCATAACAGTGTGTTCAATCATCTTTTGTTTTTTGTTTTTTGTCAGTTGAGTCTGGCAATGACTTAAGCTTTTCTTTAACTTCATGTTGCTCCAGACTGACGGGTAGAGCTTTGATCAATAATTATATTGTTAAATGATTCACTCCAAAATGGAAATAAATTTATGGAATAATTTTCTTAATCTTCTAATTTTATGCCCCTGTAATAGAAGATTAGGGATATATAATCTTTAAGATAAGATCAAAAGTCCATAAAACAATACAAAACAGGAGCAGAACAAACACGGACCTCCAAAACATCAGAGGTGGGATCAAATGCAATGGAGGAGTGAGCATACCCTGCTGATTGGTCCCACCACCGTGCTCCTTGTCATAATCGGAAAATAAAAGAGAAATCCGTCGTCAATTCAGTGTATAAATAATGGACTAAAAATAGTATGTAAAATGTTGGTCAGCATTTGACTCAATGATAGATTGTGTTTGCTGACAAGGTCATTCTATCGACCATAGAACTTTCAAAATGATGACTTTAAAGGAGACTGCTAATTTTCTTGTTTCGTCAACTTCTTTTCAATAATTTATTTCGTTTTAAAAAGTGTTCATACGTAGAGCATGCTTTTGCGTTTCGAATCAAATGAGATTTATAAACTCCGTATGCAGGTATATTTCTGCATAATTTAAGTAATGGAAGTTTACGATTTCTAAAGTTAAAGTTATCACGTTTATAAATTTCGATTGCTTGGAGCTATGGCTTTCATATTTCAGAATTACATATATCCCTTATGATAAAATCTTTTTAGGGCACCAGCACATGTGTCGCTGTGGTAAGAGCGGTGTGCGCTAGCGTTGCAGAATAAGAAGTTGAACATTACGTCACGGGTTCTAATCTACTGTAAAATGTTGTCGAAGTAGGTGCTGGCAAAAAAAGATCCCTAATTGCTCAATGGTCCTGAGTGCCCAGTATAAGTCTTAGTTTGGAACCCTCCTCCAGCAAGTGTTAGCTTTTTCATATGAGTGAAAAATTATCAAAAAGAATGCTTAACAAAAAACAAGCTAAAATAAATCATATCTCACACCTTGACCTTACAGTCTGGCCCATTTATTAAAAAAAAAACCACTAAGCTACATTGGCTATAAAGGTTGGTGTTAAGCCTTTCTTATTTTATTTGTTATTTTTATATTAAAATATCTTTATTTTGGTACAATTTTTCAATCTTTTGACGGTCCTTCGGATGAGACCGTATAAACCGAGGCCCCGTGTCACAGCAGGTGTGGCACGATAAAGATCCCTCCCTGCTCAAAGGCCCTGAGTGCCGAGCATAGGCCCAAATTTGCAGCCCTTCACCGGCAATGGTGACGTCTCCATATCAGTGAAATATTCTGGAGCGGGACGTAAAACAGTATACAATCAATCAATCAATCAATCTTTTGACAATGACCTTGTAATTTGATTTCCATTTGAGAAAATCAAGCTTCCCCACAAGCTATCGTATGAGGGTAACAGTGTTTCTTAAACATATCTGCTTCCATTTGTTTTTGATTAGGTAGACAAGAATTATTGTATTGGCTTTCACAAAGTAGTCCTTCGAATGTAGAAAAACAATCATGATTCTGTACTTCAGTGCATTAAGAAAAGGGTCTTTGCTTTTTATCATATGGATAAGGAAAATGTCTTTAAGTTGTTTTTCATCACGAAATTCCGATAAAAAAAATGTTCTTCCTATAGTTTACAGATAATTGTCGTGCAGGCATTTGAGCGATTTCCTAACCTGGAGAATCAGTTATCAGATTAATGCCTTTGTGCAGAGAAAGACAGAAAATCATTCCCCTACGAACTGATGAATGCCCTTTTCATGCCAATTAATAAATCTTCTCCCACAGTGGCTTTGCTCTGCCACATAGTCAATACCAATATGTAAATAGTGCTTAATCTTAGCTAATGTTACACCATGTTACAAATCGAATGACATTGAGACTACATCTGATGGCATGGGCATGTATGAAATACAGTGATTAATCAAATTTTATTGATATTTATATATTTGAAAAAAATAAATTCATGTAAAAAAACTAAAAATACTGAAATTTGATTAAACTGATGTTTTCACTTTGCCATTCTTATGGAGTTTTTTTAACAACACGAAATTCAAATTAACTGATTCATTGTATGTAAAAACATAAAGAATTTGGACAAGAAAATTGAAAAAAATTATGACAATCTTTCTTTTTCCTATTTTAAACATAAACAAATGTTGTACTATTTTTTGCTGTAATACAGTTGAATCGCACTAGGAAGCCACATATATATCTCAGAAATCCGCAATGTTGTAGTCAAACATACGAGCTTTTTATATTACAGTCTTGTGTCTAAAAGTTTAGGTTTGTTATCAATTTTGATGCATAACATGCTTGGATAGATATTTACGGGGTTGCATTTTCTTTAAAACCTTGACCTATAACTTGAAAAAATAGATACCGTTTGCAAATTGGTAAATGGAAATATCATGTAAGAAGATGAAGTACAAAAATGAAGATAGCAAGCAATGATCGATTTAATATAAAATCTACCAAAAAATACAAAATCTGTGTATAATGTAACAAAGAACAGACAATTGGAAACTCCGGAGGTGGGATCGGGTGCCTAGGAGAAGATGATATATGGAGATATCAAATAGTATTCAAGGTCATAACTCCATTCCAACAACACACAATAGGAGCAGAGCAAACACGGTCATCCAAGACATCGGAGGTGGAATCGGGTGTCATGGAGTAGTGAGCATTCCCTGCTGACTTTTCACACTTCTTGTCGTGATCGGGAAAAATAGGGAAAATCAATGGAGAAATCAGGGTTTAACTAATTAGCTTTGCAACGAGCTTTGCTCTAGTTTCTCCTTATTTTTCATAACTTAAGAAATTCTGAGAAAATTGTATACAAATTAAAGTGTATTAATTGCATAATCCCATTGATTCTGTGGTATGAAAAACTTCAGTCAGCATTTGCTAAATATCAGATTGCTTTTGCCTACAGGGTCATTGTATCGACCACAGAAGCTGAATATATTGAAATGTATGATATTTCGTTGAATAAGAAATGTTTTAAAAATAATTATTTCGAGGAAAAGGAAACGTTAAAATAATCCAATCGATATTTGTTTTAACAAAGTATCTGAACATTTCCTAGGTTCTCTGAATTCTGTACTAGGAATTGTTATTTGTGTTTTCCATTACTTTTTACTTCATTGATTTTAATTAGCAATTTGCAGGGACTGATTATATATGCTGTGATATAGAAATCACAATCAACTCCACTAGACAGCTTCCAATCTTCTTTGTTTATATCTATCCATAATCGAATCTTCATTTTGGGTATAGATTTTAGTGCTATCTTTGCAAAGTGTTTATCATGTATGAGTTCCATTAGACTTTTATAATAAAACCCCTCAGTGAATTGTTGATAGCGAGTGGAACAAAAAAATTACGCTAAAGATGAACCTGATATTTGATATTCCGTCAAGGGCTTACGCTTTTGGGGGCAAGAAAATGGCTCTATATCATCAATGGATCTAAAAGAACACCTTATCTAGAACATATTTCAGGTTTTGACATTTGAACAGTATTTCACATGATATCCCGGACTGGAGGAATGCAATCCCAGTTCTCTTAATTAAATGTGAAATTGCTCTTTAAAATACATATCAGATTAACTGCTTCGACCCAAAAGACTTGAATTGACCTTGATACACATCGCAACAGTACAATGGATATTTACATTTTTCGCTATTTTAAAATAATTTAAAAATTTGACATTTTATTTTGCTCTTGATGGGAGTGATGAATTGATGATAAGTTATGGTGTAGTGTGGCAATATCACTAAGTTTTTTCCCCAATACAGTACCGGGGTGGTATTATTCTTAGTAACATTATAATGTTTAGGAGAGCGAATTTACAATTCAAAGGACAAATACGAATAGCTTCAGAACAAATTTAGCTTCCACTTTCAAAAACAGGGGCCATATATTGTCATATAGGAAGTGTGGCAACACACTTCCAAAAAAATTATGCACTTTGTTTTTTTTTTTTTTAAGTGCGATAAAAATGAGTCAAAATCAACGCACGTTAAAAAAAATCAAAGTACGTTGTTAAAATGTCCATCATTTCTTTTTACCATGGAAACACTTACAGTACTTTGAAAGAATATGTCTGGAATAAGGTTTTTGTGATAAGAAGCATTTTCTTATATCTCTCTTGAAAATGAATTGATCTACTCTCACCGAGAAAAAAGAGAAGACGGGTAGAAGGCCCCTTAACTCATTTCTTTACCTTTTCTGATAAAAATATATGTATTCATATTTCTTTCATACATACACAGTAAATGCCGTACCAAGCCTCTTTATTTAATCCCCACAAAGATGTTGTTAAAAGTTTAGGAGAACTTCAAGAGTATTGTTCAACAGTATAATCGAGAAGTGGTGTAAATCAGATGTAGATACTTAACCAATTCCAAGGAGATTTTGAAAAATATGAAATCACAAATGTTTACAAAAACACAGCAAGTTTTTTCTTCTTTTCACGCATAAGATTTTGCACAAATTCTGCTTCATATGAATACAAAATTTGGTCTGATAATAACGGGATGCAATTAGTACCCATTGGAATTCAAATAGATTGTGGAAGACCTGATCTCCAAAAACAACATAGATACTGTCAACCAAATATTCAAGCATCTTTTTGATGTCAAATTCAGAGTACTTGTGTGTACTATCAGAATGTTTTTAACAAAATAATTTTACAAATGATCGATGAAAAGATAACTAAAATTACGAGTTCCACGTTTATTAAAAACAAACAGCTGTCAATAACATCATAAAGCCTGGACTCTAATTTATCCTTGGAAATGGTTGTGTATGAAGTTGAAAAGTCGTAAGTTTTTAGCTTACCTGAGTGGAAGGCTCAAGTTTGTTCATATCATGGCCCCTAGGGGTAAGGTGAGGCCATAATAGGCAATCAAATCTTTACATAGAAATATGTAGGAAAAATCTTTAGAACTCTTCTTCTAAAGTATGGCAAAATTATACACGTATGTTTTATTGATAAAGTGACATTTTCAAGTAATAAAAAAATCAAATCCTCCCTCCCCCAACAAGTAAACTTTTCAATACTGAGGTGATTTGTGTTTTTTAACAAGCCCATGTGCTCAAGTGAGCGATGTGGCCCATGAGCCTGTTCTTAAGGTTTTGATTTTGTTAAATCTCTGTGATTTCAAATTGTCCTAAAGCTCATTCTGATTCATATAGGGATATTTACTAGAAAAAGACATTAATGATTATCTGACAGCAAAGCTTTGTGATAAACGTGATGACTTTAACATTTCAATCGTCAACTCCCTTACTCTTGCAACAATACACCTTTGTCACCTGCATGCGTAGTTTATATCTCTCATTTAATCGGAAGAGATGCTCTACGTATGAACAATTTCTAAAACAAGTAAAGTTATTGACAAACAAGTCGATGAAGCAAAAATATCAACAGTCTCGTTTAAATCATCATTTACTAAGTTCTTTGGTCGATACAATGACCTTGTCAGCAAATACAATTTATCAAATGCTGGCTGACTTGTTTTATACTGATGGCTTGGTCATTATTTACACACTGAGTTGTCCACGGAATTTTCCGATGTTTCCCGATCATGAAAAGGAGCACATGGCGGGTGTGAGCGGTCGGCAGGCGATGCTCAATCCCCCTGGCACCTAATCCCAACTATTGTTTCGAGGTTGGTGTTTGCTCCGCTCCTATTTTGCTTATGTAAATGGACTTTTGAGTTCAAATATCTCCACGTATTTCATCTAATTTGCAAGAATATTGTCTAAGCCATGCACTATTTTTGTCGATATTGGCGCACTTTGGAATTTTTTTTTTCAAAGTGCGTTAACTTGGTCCCAACTTTAACACACTTTGAATTGTAGCCTAGTTGTAACCTAGGAGGCAAATTCATTTTAAACAAGCATAAGATATTTTGGTATAGAAAAACGATCAAATGTAAGTGATTTCAAATAAAAAAATAAAGGAAAAACCATCGTCTAAAATTTTGCACAAATGCTTAGTAAGGAATCCGGTTTTTGTATATCAAAACACGTGTTCAAGCAAAAATCTTATGAGAAACATGTTCTTGAGGAATTGTTTTCTGACTTAGAAACAATACATTGACCTTTGTTCTGGTTCCGCGACGTAAAAATCTACATATTTCTTCGCAACTCTAAAACAGAAGACGTTCTTACCGCTGCACAACTTTTTTTAAACTCTTTTATTTTACACAATGCAGCTCAAGTTTTTCCACTTAAACAAAGTATTCACATAATAAGGGTATGTGGGAAATTTTTACTTTAATATAACTAACAACATCTTGTTTATTTAGTCGAATTTTTCAAACTCTATAAATCATTCTCTTGTAAAACTTTGAAACCACTTTTTGATTCCATCCTATCCTAGAAGAACGTTACCAAATCTCAACAATGTGTATCTTCAACAATGCACCTCTTCATTATAAAAAATACTGAATGCAATCGTTCATGGTGTTCTGGAGCAGATAAAATTTAAGTAAAAATTCCCTGTATTTTCTTGTAAGATATTTGATACCCTGTCGGTGGACCATATATATTATCTCAAAATGACACCCTTTAAAACAATAATGAATACAATTTCTAACCTTGGATTTTAAAATTTACTTGGATAGCGGAAATATTTTCTTCATAGAAATAAAAAAAAATACTTAAAGGATTTGGCTAAAATAAGCTGGTTCTTGAGAGGCGTATCAGTAATCATTCAAATACATTGTAGAGGTAAAGTAATTATCATGTATTGTAGGAAAAAGTCTCAACCAGGAAAGAGGAAAAGACAAAGAGAACATCAGACAAATTCACGAACAACTGTGTATGGAGCTGAACTCACTTCAGCGTGAATATAAACACGTTAGACAGGTCGTGTTCACTCTGCAACAGGACTATGAAAGATCTAAGGATTTTGACCCCTTAAGGCGCTACGGTTTACTTAAAGGCATGATAAAAAGAACAGTTCTTCATTTTAAACTTAATGAAGATAAAGTTCCTGGATCTATTTCGATGTCTGGAATTCGAAGCCTTGCCAATGGCTATAAAGAATTGTCCTATTCTCTAGAATTAACAAGGAGAAAGGCAGATTTAGATGGTTGGTTGTGTTTTTATTTCAAAGAATAAAAATATCAAAGCAAAATAAAATATTTATCAAAGGAACTTTTCTGATAAATTACTTTTACATATTAATAGAAGGATAAAGTATGGCTTTAAGATATAAAGAATTGATTAGTTTCACTATCTCGAACGCATTCTTATTTCAGACATGTCTGTGGAACAGATAGAGTCGGAAGTTGAACAATTACGTCATCAGGTGAACGGGTTGAAGGGTCGGTGCTCTCTTGTGTCAGATACTGTCTCACAGTTAGAAAATAAATACGAACAATCCAAAAACTTTGCTCCACCGAAACGGTACGAACTGATGAAGAAAATGGTTCAAAATGTCGTGAATGACCAATTCATATGACATTTCTTTATATTGACAACAGGACAAACAAAATATCTACAACCTTGGCCATTTTTTCATATCAATCCAACAATTATAAAGGATATCCATAAATCGCCATACCGAAGAGAACATCTTTTCAATTTAAACAATTGAATAAGAGATATTCACTGATGGAGTATATATGGGAAAAATTTAACAGAAAAAAAAAATAAATTAAGAGTACCATTGTTTCAAAAAAATATTTTCATTTTTTTTTCTTTAGTACATGATTTTTAACTTTGATCCCGATTATTGATAATACTATTTCAGTTTTTAATCAATTTAGAGTAATTTGTTTTTGTTTTACGCATTTGATCACTTGTTACTTGGTCCCTTTATATCAAATGCTTACTGGAGGCAATTTCCATTCCTTATCAGTCAGAATGATTTGATTTAAAGAAACAGTTCGTTTCCTGATTAATATATATATTCAAAAAATAAGATCAAAATTGTAATTTTTTAATTAAAAATTTTTGTACATGAAATTAATCCAAAAAGTGCAAACAAACGGATCCCTGAAACCATCAGAACTGGATGAGATCGTTAGGAGAAGTAAGAATTAATGATCCCGTTAACAGTCACACCTGTCAGATGCCCTCCTATTTACCAGGCAAACGGAGTGATCCGTAGTCAAAATTAGTGTAAACAATGGCTCACCAATGGTATGATGCATCTGTTTGCTTTGATAAAAGGAGTGTAGTAAAAGTTAGTTTAAAACAATGGCTTACCTGTTGATATGAAGCATTTTTATTTTACCATCCTGAACCTATCTTGTTGGTCAGGTAAAGAGAGACTTCCGTTGACAAAACTGGTTAAAAACAATGGCTTACCTATTGATGTGAAGCATGTCAGTCAACATCCAACTAAGCCATAGGCTGTTCCTGTACACCCATTTGCAAATAATTTTATTGTAATGACCGTAGATTTGCAAAATGCTGATTTTACACCAGACTGTAACAATCCCTGTAACAATTACTTATTTGGCAGTAGCATGCTTCAGATTAACAATATGTCGTGTACAGAATACAGACACAATGATATGCAGGACGATGCAATCGCTATATATGTATTCAGACAACAACTTGATATATGTACCAATATAAAGTCTTGTGCATTGGGTAACAAAGATGTAAAATTCTTTTTATATGTTAATTTGATTGCATCAAATAAAGATTAGGTTTTGACCTGCAATGACGTTCAAGTTGTTCATTTCAAATTGTGAAATTAGTGTGTCTTCTATAATTACAGTTGTGTGGGATTAATTTATATATTCGAAAGCTTGGCAATCAACAAAACAAATCAAAAGTATATTTTATTTTGTGGTAGTTTTTATAATTTATCTGCAATAAAGGAATGATATATATTATATGAGTTGAGATTCAATGATATGATATAAAGGATTAACATTACATTAGCGGCTATAGGACTTGATTATGTGTAAATATTGATACACTCACTTTTTTGACAAATTGTGTTATCTAGTTGTCATTCTGTATTTTTATATCACTTTAAAATGATTCGTTTATTCAAATTCTATACCAATAAGTATAAATAGGTAAAAACGTTCTAATACATTATTTACTGAAAAAATAAATGTAGCTATTAGCAAATTTCTTCAAACCGTCTTAACCTTTAGGAACAGTTTGATGTAGAGTTTTAATCTCCGTGATACTACTCATATTTTAAAAGCAAATATGCCTTTTCTAGATATTTAATCACGCTAAATCTAAAAATTATTATGTTTAAACATTACAGCACAATCTAGATACTATTAATTGTTGTATATCTACATTTATTATTTTTTTTTTTACGAATTTTCACTGAACCAAGAATTTCAATACGCACTTCTACATACAATATTAGAAACAAGTCTACTCTATATGCTATATGCTGAATGTTAATGAAATGCCATTCAACATAAATGTACAAGTTGATCAAAACGAATAATGGTCGATCTGAAAAAAAATCTAAATTTGAATTGTAAATAAGAAATAAAACACAAACCCCTTGAAATACCAGAAGTGGGATCAAGTGCCTATTGGAGTAAGCATCCCGTGTCCTTTTTCGTCAAAATTTTTTTTCTTCGTGAAAGTTATTTGTCAGAATGATAGGAAAAATGTTTTCGTCTGTTCAGATGCTTTTCATATTCAAATATTTTTGATTCAGAGTTAGAGGCAGTGAAATGCTCAGAGAATGCAAAATAATACGATTTGAAGATGGAGTAAGGAGCACTAAGTCTCATATGTGTTGGACAATTATTTCTGCTAATATACTCGTGTATGAACCCTAATATGCCCCTTCTAGAAGGTTAAGATTGGCTTAACCTATACAGTCACGTAAAGCCTGATAGCAATCAAGGTATAAATATCATATTTATTAATTACTGGAGTATTTTGTATAATGTTCATGTGCTCCAGTTGGCTTTAATCCAGCTAACAAAATTCCAGACATCAGCGTAAACTCCGGGAAGTTCTGGTCTAGCGCATCCATACCCCCAGCTCACCACGCCTAAAACATAAAAACACAGTCAGAATCCATTGTGTCTAATACAGCTTATTTTCCCGAACGTTTTAGAATTTGAAGACATCAACAGTTTACCGAAATTAAACGTGAAACCTACCAGCCAATTCCCAAACACCGTTTCTTCGAGCGACAAAAGGTCCACCTGAGTCTCCCTAAATAAAATGAATGATAAAACTTAATGCATTTGTGAATTTTTGTAATGAATACAATGGGTGTATATTCCTGTTAACAATGATTTAAGGACAGATGATACAAACAAACTTTTGCCATCAAACTTGAAAATAACAACTTGAGTCATGTTTCATTGAGTAAAATGAACACGTTTAACCGCGATGTTTTCAATTTTTTATTCAAGGTTTCACGAAAAATAGGTTTTGAAGTGAAAAATATTTGTATAGATTAATAAGGATGGGTACAGAAAGGTAGAATTTGAACATCACAGAAGCTAAGAAGGTTTAGAATTTCCTAATATCTTGGAATTTATTAGTTGCATCATTTTCAAGAAAATTAGGCACAGAACCATTTTTTTGTGTGTATCATCTGTCCTTCAGGGATATAATTTACCAACTTTTAGTTATAGAAAAATTAACATTCGTGCTCTCGCCTGACGGGGCTTCGGTATTTCAGGTCTCATCTGAAGGACTCACA
>PRKT01000193.1:578301-609265 GCA_003671525.1 Saccostrea glomerata
CCCCCTCTACGAAATAGGATTTTCGTGTTTGGACAATGGTCATTTCCTTTTTTTTTTTTGCTTGTCAGGTTTTTTGGGGAGTTCTAAAAAAAATTCTTACCTTTAGCCCCCCCCCACTTTTAATTTGCTTCCGACGCTAATGTATGGTATATTGTTTGCCGAGTCGGCAATATTTCAGCCATTTAAAATTTCGGCGGATATAGTAAACGTATATTTTGTTGTGTATTCTTTTTAGCGCCTTTGGCGGAAAGAAACGTCCGCTAATTCAAGTATAACGCTAAATGTCTTACACATATACTCATGTATACGAAAATGAATGTATGCGCTAAATCAAATCTATGCTAACCTGTTAAAAATCAATTTCCGCCAAATATCGTACACGCCAAATATAATACATTTACAGTATTCATTTATGAGAATTTTTTTGTTTTTTATGAGAAAGCAAATGAAATCAAGTCTTCTGCAAATACACTTGATTATATATTTATTATTATAGATTTAATTTTTTCATATTTTAATTAAGATACACTGTTCTCCCTTTAAGATCTTGATTAAAGGGGTGTGCTAGATTTTACTTACATGTAACTATGAAAGTAATCAGAATAGAAGATTGTTAACGGAATCAAGTACCTGGCAAGCATCAGCGCCACCTGCCTCGTAACCTGCGCACAACATGGTGGCACTCCTGTAAGAACTACCGAGGAAAGATGCACAGGCGGTGTCAGACAAAATAGGCTTCGAAACTTCCATCAATCTGTCGGTCGTGGAACCACCTAAAAGTAATAATATAATAAATCTTATATTTCACAAACCTCTTACTTATTCAAAAAAGAATATTTGACATGAATTTCGCCAAAAGCATAAATTGCTATATGGATGTTCCATTGAACTAGATGTATCAAACATGAGTTTCTTTATTTTGCATAGGAACATCCTTTATCCTCCAAAGAAGTATGTTGATATGTACTAATTCTTGCATGTAGGGATAATTGTCTTACACCGTGACATATTTTGACGCAAGTTGACATAATTTAACTCGTATATGTATTGGACAGAAATGTGTCATCATATTCACACATGATTATAATTGGGAAAACAACCTGATATATCTCTTATTAACTTCCTTACCCTCAGATGTAGTGCCCCAGCCGGTAACGTAGGCCAATTCGTTTACTCCATGATCTCTTGATGGCATACAAGCAGGCATAACTGAGCTGCTCTCCGTCGGTTGAGTGTTAAATGTTAATATGGCGATATCATTGTTAATTGTTGCCGAGTTATAACTCCTATGCTTTCGTACCTCCTGGACTGTCATACGCTGTCCCAAATTCTGGCTCAATCTCATCTCTCCTACTTTTATTCTTAGGTTACTTGGATTTCCTAGAGAGCTTTAAAAGAATTAATTTGTTTCAAAAGAAACGTTTAAAATTCAAGTCAAAGTACAAAGCATTAAAATTCATGCCAAAGTTGATTCAGATCTTAATAAACTGCAAAATTTGTCATTTTCTTACCCATCAACACAATGGGCAGCAGTAACAACCACCAAATCTCCAGCGTCGTTCCTGACGAGGGTTCCACCGCAGATGTGGCGACCATTGTATTCCAAACTAATCTATAAATATAAAACAAGCTTCAACAGACAGGGCTTTTCTTTTTTGAAAAATACTCTTTTCCAAGTATTTGTAAATTGTCATTCCAGTATTTATTATCTTTTATTTCAAAACTTGGTTCTCTATACCCTTATGAATATTCAATGACTCTTAAACTGTATTCACTGACGGAAAATATAGTTATGATCTTTGTAGTATCTTTAAGTTTTATGTACATAATTTACAGTTCAGTATTTGATTTGCTCTCAGAGGAAAAGGTCCAATAGCTATCAGAATCTTTATATACAAAGTGCTTTTGATACAAAACATAGGTTCCTAATCAGGACTAATAATAGTTCTCTGCATTATTTATTTGGCACTTTTATAAGTTAGCATTGATTGATAAATTGGAGAAGAGAACTGTATGTTGCCTCATGTAAAATCTTTAGAAAGGATTGCGCAATAAATGAACATTTTATGAACATCTTTCTTTGAAAAGATAAACTAGATAATTACCCTACATATCATGATCTCTTCATCTCTTGGTATTTAAACTTGTCTTAATATGGTGTTTAATTTCTATATATCAATCATATTTTACTTTATTTCTACCAGTCAATCATGTTCACTTTATTTCTACCTGTCAATCATGTTCACTTTATTTCTACCTGTCAATCATGTTTAACTTTATTTCTACCAGTCAATCATGTTCACTTTATTTCTACCTGTCAATCATGATTTACTTTATTTCTACCTATCAATCATGATTTATTTTATTTCTACCTGTCAATCATGATTTACTTTATTTCTACCTGTCAATCATGTTTAACTTTGTTTCTACCAGTCAATCATGTTCACTTTATTTCTACCTGTCAATCATGATTTACTTTATTTCTACCTGTCAATCATGTTCACTTTATTTCTACCTGTCAATCATGATTTACTTTATTTCTACCTGTCAATCATGATTTATTTTATTTCTACCAGTCAATCATGTTCACTTTATTTCTACCTGTCAATCATGTTCACTTTATTTCTACCTGTCAATCATGATTTACTTTATTTCTACCTGTCAATCATGTTCAACTTTGTTTCTACCTGTCAATCATGATTTACTTTACTTCTGCCTGTCAATAACATTTTACCTAATTTCTACCTGTTAATCATATTTTACTTTATTTCTACCTGTTAATCATGTTTTACTTTATTTCTACCTGTGAATCATGTTTTACTTTATTTCTACTTGTCAATCATGTTTTTCTTTTTTTCTACCAGTCAATCATGTTTAACTTTATTTCTACCTGTCAACATGTTCACTTTATTTCTACATGTACATGTCAATCATATTTTACCTTATTTCTACCTGTCAAACATGTTCACTTCATTTCTACATGGACATGTCAATCATATTTTACCTTATTTCTACCTGTCAATCATGTTTAACTTTGTTTCTACCTGTTAATCATCTTTCACCTTTTTTCTACCTGTCAATCATGTTTAACTTTATTTCTACCTGTTAATCATGTTTAACTTTGTTTCTACCTGTCCATCATGTTTTACTATATTTCTACCTGTCAATCATGATTTAATTTATTTCTACCTGTCAATCATGTTTTACTTTATATCCATCTGTCAATCATGTTTTACTATATTTCTACCTGTGAATCATGTTATACTATATTTCTACCTGTCAATCATGTTCTACTTTATTTCTACCTGTTAATTATGTTTTCTTTTATTTCTATATGTTTTACTTTATTTCTACAAGTCAATCATGTTTTACTTTATTTCTTCAAGTCAATCATGTTTTACTTTATTTCTACCTGTCAATCATGTCTTACCTGCCATGGCCATGCGTCTACGTTGCTCTCTGAGCCGCCGACAATGAACTGAGTCAGACCGTTAGGTGAACCACTGGGTGTTCCACATGGTGTATTCTTCACATTCAATTTGTTATGTGGTTTAGCTGAAAATTAGACAATAATCTTTACTTTACTCGAACACGTAGAATGTAAAATTGACGTGGTAGTGGATAATTTTTTTATAGTCTGTATATGCTACAACAAGGTAACATTTTTTTTGCAAGACTAAACACCTGGCTGCACAGTCAGAAATTCCCATGCTGGATGTTCTTTATCTAAATGCTGTCTGACTAAAGAGTGGCTTTAAAAGTTTTGTGCAATGGGATTTGACCTTTATTGAGATAATAAAAGCTAGGTTACAAAATATTCTTGAAAATGAAGAGATGAAGAAAATTAAACAGTAGGCCTCATCTCAATCACATAAATCATTTAAACAATAAAAACTAATAGGGTTAAAAATACAGACCCCGAGACAACAATAGGTGGTATAAGGGTTCGGGGGAGCTTTCTCAGCGTTAGCATTATAAATACGAAAGCACAGTCCTGTCATATCCAAAATAAACAAAACCTCGTAAGACCAAGAATATCTGAGAGGCAGAAAATTACATTTGATTATGTTCATTGATGAGATGAAAAAGAGGATGGTATCGTACCATGATCGGTCTTAAAGTCGATAAACAATAAAAACTATGAATTGGGAATAGAGATAGATCCCACAAAATTCCAAAGGTGGGATCAGGTGTCTGGGAGGGGAGAGCATCCCATGTTATTTGGTCTGGTCATACCTACCGCGAGTCCTATGCATTGATCAAGTAGAAGGGACATTCCGAAGTTCAATGAATAAAAAATAAAAAGGCCTAACAATTGGTATAAAACAGTTGAGCCAAAACAAGGTCCAATGATATTTGGTAATTGCCAACATTGTCATAATAACGACCGTAGAATTTACGAAAGGCTGATTTAAAATGAGATTGTTGAAATCCTTATATTATGAACTTATCTGTTAGTAGCCGACCAATATATAAAAAGCGAACGTTTTGAGTATTGAATTTAACTAGTTGGAATTCATAAACACCATATGCAGGTGTGAGTGACCTTTTTGAACTATACATGGATGTTTCTGAAGCGAGACCAAAGCAGTTATTAGTAACAGAGCTTCTGAAAAATGTTTATTAAGACTCATTTTTTTATCCTACAATGTCTTTCACATCTTCACGCTTCAAAAATTCACTGAAAAGATTGATAAATGTCGTATCATACGAACTCTTACAATGTTTACATACCCGAGGCAATAACAAGAGCGGAAGCCAGTATCAAAAGCCGCATGTTGTTCACTCTATTTAGTCCGAACTAAGAAATTCCGATTAGAAGAGACATTTACTTATATTTCAGCAAGTCACGTGCTTTTCAAGGATTCCTTATCCAAGGCTTCGTTATCTTCTGGTCGTACCAATTCGTCACGATTGTAACGTAAGAGGACTATGATTGTAGGCAATTATGATTTGCTTTTCCTTGATTTAAGAATCTACAGAAAATTCTAAGAAAGGTGTAAATAAATCCAGAAAAGGAGAAAAAGTATCACGAATTTAAAATTAAATTTCTCGCTTTCGTGTGCACGTCTTTCAAAACATTGTTTATGATTTACAACCAAACATTATGTGCAAAGACTGTTGTGGCTATAGAACAAATAGCCCAAAACATGTAAAAGTCTATTTTACATTCTCAAATTGAGGACAATAAAATCTATTGGTCCTCTACAACTGATTACAATAAAATATGTCGACCATCTGAAATTGAGAACTGAAAAATCTGTAGACCCTCTACAACTGAGCACAACAAAACCCGTTGACTCTTTGCGATTGAGCACAACGTAAACTGCTGTTTCCTCTTCAACAAAACGAAACAAAGACTTGTACACTACACAACGAGCAAAGGAAGACTGATGTACTCTCAATAAACTGTACAACTAAGCACAACGAAGACTGCTGTACACTACATAATTAGCACAAAGGAGACTGGTGTATTCTCAATAAACTCACCAACTGAGTACAAAGAAGTCTGTGTCCGAGTCAAAGGTCAGAAAATTTATATTTCTGCAAAGAAATCTTTATATTTTTGTGCGCACGTGTGCTCGTTTAATGTCGTTTTTGTAACCTGACTGGCTTACAACTACAATGGTATCTAGTACATATTCATTTTAAATACTAGTACATGTACATAAAGCAAGCTCAAGTTAAAGTTATACTAAGTAATAATTCTAAATTCTTCGCAACAAAATACCATTGATATTACTTTTAGGAGTCTTTTTTCCTCCAGAAAACTATTTTTTACGTGTTAGTTCTGCGCATATTTTGACAACAGTACATAGATTTCAAAGAATTGTGCAAGATTTGTTAACACAGGTACATTTGATATAGCCTTGTTCTTATGAACTTTCGCCCTTTTATACTAGTATATAAATGATAAAGTTCGTCTATTTCATTACATTAAATAGTGTGCAGATAAGACAACTCACTGGCTGTGCCTAATTAACTTTCTGTGTATTTTAGTTCACTGCTAATAAACTAAAATTTTCATTCATACACACACAAACGTACATGGAGGTATGCAAATTAATCGATCTTATGCATTATTCTTTTAGGCGTGAAATCTATGGATATTATAAGAAATAACAACTTCATATTTCCAAATTCTAATTCTTAATCATGTGATCAGAACATGTTGTTTCATCACAAATCATTTCACCTTTATCGTAATAAGTAGTGCAATATGAAAATAACAAAAATTTATCGTCCTAAAAATATCCAAATACTGTTAAAGAGCATAGCAGGGCCCCTAGACTAGGCACGGTAGAATTAGATGCGATGGAGGAGAGAAGTATACCCTGTCTCATCGACCTTGAGTTCTTTGTCCTAATTGAGTTAATGGATGGATTGTTTGGTTGTTATTTTACGCCCTTTTGGAGAATGTTTCGCTCATAGCATCGTCAACATATGCATGTGAAGGGCTTTGAATTTAGAGAGTTAAAGAATATATATGTAAACAGAAAGGTTTTAATTGATAATTATTTCGTTGTAACAAATGAACATAGCTATTTTTGTACTCATAATATGTTTAGAAAGTATTAAGAGCTGTGTATAAAGAAAATTTCATTTTTTCAATAAATGCAAATTGATATATTTATCAAGTGCACTTTGATGTTTTTAATAAAATATTATCTAAGGGGTGTTAAGAAAGTTTGTTCCAGGATGATATAATTTCAAAAATTTCAAAGTAGAGCTTATCTGAAGAGATGAATTTTCAAGTCTGACAAAATCACAAGAGTGTGCTTTAGATTGATAGCTATATATATTCATTTCTAGCAAGAAATTAGAGGATTTTCCTGCCATATGAGAATATATATAACATCTTTAAGGCACCTGAAGGATAGAAATGCTGGTCATTTTGAGTGAAAGTAAAGAATAATTTACTTCTGTTTTTTTATAGCTTATCTTGCATCAGACAAGCTGATGAGCGTAGGTATAAGAATGATAGATCACTTTTCAAAAGAATAGGTTTGTAATTTTGAAATTTTTCACAGGTTTGATGATTTTTGCATAGTATTTGAAAGGATGTTTGACCTGTGTACTTTATATATGTCACAAGTATGCGTCATCCCTAATTTTTTCTGAACAGATAACCTCTGTTTTAATACCTGCCCTCCCCTTATTGATTCAACAAAAGATCGTTAAAACCTTATCAGTAGCAAGAATGGACCCTGTAAATATGAAATCTCACAAATTGTAAAATATCTTCTCACCGTATTTCTTCTCGAAAATAAAAGAAAATGTGGAACGAACTTTCTTAACACCCTTTACAATAGATGAGTTTCTATTTAAAGCAATACAAATTAAATTCAGAGTAGACACGGACCTCTAAAACCATCAGAGGTAAATTAGGGTGCAAAGAAGAAGGAAGCATCCCCTGTTACTAGTTAGTGGTCATGCTTGCTAAGTTCTCCTTGTCATGTGTCAAACGAAAAATAAATCAAGGACAATATAGCGTGTACAGTTTATTGCCCAGGATAAAGGAAATCAACATTTACTGATATAATTTATTTGTTATCAATGTTAGTGTGTCGGTCATTGAATTGGCATAATGTTGATTTAAAAATAGCTTCCTATATATGTGTTTCATTAACTTATTTTGTCAAAATTATTTGACAAAATTTTGTCTTGTTTAAGATATTGTAGAGCATGCTCCTGCTTGCCAAATCAATCGGGAAACGTGAACTCCATATGCAGGCAATGAGGGTGTATTGCAACATACTCAGTACCGCAAAATCACATGTTTTGGGGGGGTCAAGTAATCGAAGTTTAAGGAATAAATATTGGTTTGTGGGCATTTTTTGTGGTTGGCATATGAAATTATTTACACCTATTTTAAAAGATATTGTTGAATAGTATTCTTAAATTAAGATTCTCCTTCACTGATGTTAACATTTTTGTGAGAACTAGAAAAAGATGCTTAATTAGTATGTAACATTTACTTTTTCCAGCTATGTTTTTCCATTTGTAAGGAATTGTGTGTGGTTTAAAAATCCAGTATAGGTAGTTAATTTTGTTTGTTGGAAAAATACTGATATATGATTACCACTAGCATAACTAAATTCAATTTACTCTAAAGTACAGTTTAAGTGATTAGCTTACAAACAAAAGAACGTGGTTATATGTTTGTCAGCTTAGATAGGTACATATGTAATGATGATCGATGTAATCTACGTTATCTTTTTTTTAAATTATTGAAAGGAAAAGGTTTTCATATTACTCTCATGTGCTTAAAGCAAAATATCAACATACATCTTTTATTTTTGAATTCATAACAACCTTCAACTCAACATTTAGATATATCGACGACGTACTATCAATTAACAATGGTAATTTCCATTCAAATGTCAATATGATATCCTGGTTAGCTTGAGGTGAAAGATACAGAGTCTGACGCATCTGTTTCATACTCGGATATTTTACTTGAAAAAGACGTTAATGGTAATCTGACAACCAATCTCTATGATAAACGTGATGACTTTAACATTTCTATCGTCAACTTCCCTTACTTATTCAGCAGTATACCTTCATCACCTGCATAATGCGTTTATATATCTCAGTTGATTCGATACGCAAGAGCATGCTTTACGTGTAAACACTTTCTAAAACGAGGTAAATTATTGATAAACAAGTTGATGAAACAAGGATATCAGCATTCTCGTTTAAAGTCTTCATTTCGTAAGTTCTTCGGTCGATACGATGACCTTGTCAGCAAATACAATTTATCATTGAGTCAAATGCTGACTGACTTTTTTTTCATACTTATTGTTAGTCCATTATATATACAATGAATTGACGACGGATTTTCCCGCTATTTCCCGATCATGACAAGGAGCACACGGCGGGTGTGACAGGTCAGCAGGGGATGCTCACTGCTCCATGGCACCTAACCCAACCTCTGATGTTTTAGAGGTCCATGTTTGCTCTGCTCCGTTTTGTATTGTTTTATGGACTTTGAGATTGAATACTGTTCGTTATCTCCATATCCATCATCTATGCAATTTACGACAGCGGAACAATTTTGAAAGCTGACTGATCATTCGAATTGTTCTATGAATTACCGGTATGATGATAACGAACAGTGTTCAAGCTCATAGTCCATGTAAACAATACAAAGTTGGGGCAGAGCAAACTCGGACCTCCAAAAGTATAAGACCAAGGATCAGAAGCCACGAAAAAGAAGCATCCCCTGTCTATCGGTCAAACCTGCCAGGTTTTCCTCATCATGATTGCGAAAACGTAGCCATTTCAAAGTTGATATTGACCTAACAAATAGTGTGAAAAGCATCAGTCAGCTATTGAGCTAATGATAGATAAATACTAGTATATGGAAATAACACACGGTATTCAAGCTCAGAAGTCAATGACACAATACAAAATAGGACAGGAGCATACACGAATACTTTAAAACATCTGAAATGGGATCAGGTGTCATGGGGAAGTAAGAATCCCCTCCCCTGCCGACTGCTCACACTCACCGTTTGCTCTTGTCATGATTGGGAAATTACGGAATACTCTGTCGTTAGTTTCTTGTGTAAATAATGGACTAACAATTAGTATGAAAAAAATCAGTCAGCATTTGACTAATTGATAAATTGTATTAGCTGACAAGGTCATTGTATTCATTGAACTTACGAAATGATGACTTTAAATGAGACTGTTGATATTCTTGTTTTATCAACTTGTTGGTTGAAATTGGTCGTTGGTAGACCATGTTCTTGTGTATAGAATCAACTGGGAAATATGAAAGCCAAATGTATGTAATAAATCTATATGACAAAGGTAATCCTTTTTCACGTTTCAACACACTTTTCCTTAAGGGACTCCGATCCTCAGACAGGAAGGACAACTCTTTAAATTATAATTCAATTTAAAAAGTCTCAAAATAAAGCTTGAAAATTACATCTTTTCATGCAGTAATTTTCATTATATACCTCTCAATGTGCTTCAAGGTTCTTTGAAGTTCTCGGAAAGGTTTTAATAAAAAGTCGAAATTTTTACCCCGTAAAAGCATTTTGAATTTCCATATTGTTCATATTTAATCTTACCATAGATACCAATATTAAATTAACATGATATGGAATTAGAAGTGATTCATGGAGTTTTGCATTGGCAGGAGAATCTTTATACACTTTGCATTATAAAATGATCTAAGTAAATAAAAGAAATCAAAATAAATTATATGCATAAAAATTGTGGAATATCTTAAAAAGCCTGGATACCTATGATTTTTCTTTTTGAAATGTGTTAATTGATAAAATTTGAATTGGATAATGCATACTATGTGTTTTTATTCGCAATTTCTGATAATATATTTGAGATTTACTAATTTTCTCTATATAATATGATTAACTTGAATGATGAAGTTTGAAGAATTATCATGGGTAAAAACGCGTTACTTTGAAAATTCAGAGACATTTTCGTGAGAATTTTCAATTAGTCAATTCTTGATTTTCAGAACCTGAGGAACGGAGTACCTTAACACATATTCTCGCATGCTTTAATTTTAATATTTTTATATTTTACGAGACTATGACGTATCAATGATCAAATCGGAATAAAAGACAAAAAAAATTGCTGTAATTGTACATTAAATGTCCCCTTCCGTTTTAAGCCAGCCGGAAGTGACATATTCAAACACGTGAGTGTACACGGGTGGTAATCCTGCAGTACCGCAGCCAAATCCCCAACTGACAATACCTGAAAGCAGAAATAAATTTCAAAAATTTTAAAACTCTTAAAACTTCATTTAGAAATTATGAATTACTTCACACATTTCACTATCATTAACATAATATTTTGGCCTTACCAGTCAGGTACCAGGCATCATTTCTTTTACAAAGGAGGGGACCGCCTGTGTCTCTCTATTGATAAGAAAAATTTTCCAATGAATTTTTAATTCATGATTAATTGTTTACTGATAGTTGCGATAATTATAACCTGTCCGAGTGACCAAAACATTTCCTTTTCTTGTTTCTATATTTTTTCTGAAATATTTGAAAACAAGTAGTACTTTCAAGACGATAATAAAAAAAATAATTTTCATTCTGCGATGTTTAGAGGAATATAGGATATATTTTTATACATGTTAGTCAGATTCAAACAGAACATCTTTGAGTATTAATTGATTAGTTAATACCCTAAAATAAATTAAGAATCATGACCAAAATAGTAATTCACAATTATTCTTTAAGATCTTTATTTGTACCAATTTTACTTTATTTTTACTGAGAAACAATAAACGGGGATTCTTTAAGTAGTTTACTAAAAATTGATTGACATTGAATATTTGCAGGGCAGTTAAGTGTATAATTTTATTACCAGTCCATTAACACACAGAACGATAGGAACAGACGGAGGCTGTTTGGGCTTTCATTCCTAATGACAATTTATGAGTCAGATTTATTGAACCCTCTTAAAATTATTTCTCTTAGACCTATGAAATGATATCAAATCTTTCTATAAACACTACGTGTATGGTGTAATGAAAAATGTGATTTCTTTGCTATGACTATATATGAAGCTCTTGTCAACCGCATGACTGTTTCTACTTTAAATGAAAATACTCATAAATAACAAAACAAAATGCTTTTGACACTATTATACCGAACATTGTTCGCCAACAAAAACTCCCTATGTCCAAGGTTGAGGTCACAAATTATTGTACGTACTAATTAATTTTATTGAAAATACATTTTATCTTCAAGAAATTATCTTTAACCATATTTCACAGTCAAATGAAACCTTTTGTTTGATTATGATTAAGGTTGTCAAATTCATAAATTTTACGTAACCATCTACAAATTAGACCTATTGACATGCCTTTTGGATCGAGAACTTAAGATCCCGGTCTAAATTCAAAATGTAATTGTAATTTCCAATGCGGTTGAAATAGAAATTAAATTTAAATGATCTCAAAATGCTTAAAATACCAAAAATGATTCCTAAAATGATTCCTCGATTAAAATTTCTGCTTATACGGTATGTTATTTAATTATAAAACAGTTTAGTATGACATTGGTAAACTTTCAATGTTGGTTTGTAAAACAAATGGGTATTATTATCAATATCAAATCAAAAGTAAGTACATTTAATTATTCATATTTCATGTTTCACATTTATGTTCTCTACTATTTGCAACGGCATGTAGATATACATGCAAATCTTAACTGTCAGCTGGTGTTAAATCATATGAATATGGGTCTGATTAAAAGCAGTTTTTTTACACATGTATTATCATTTGGGTTTTTCTTTTTCTTTTTTCTTGAGATCAGAAAAGTGAAGTTGGATAGGCAAACAAATAGAGATAAAAGAAAACAAATTCCTTACAGTGCAAGCACCTGCCCCTCCCTCGTCCCTCCCGGCACAGAGCATTGTTACTCTGTTAAAGAGGTCACTCAGCTGCTGCAGACAGATGTCCGCGCTAAGAATCGGTTTAAAGACCTGCTGTAGTCTATCCGTTGTATCTCCACCTGAATAAATCAATTAAATTATTTATGATAGGAATTATAATGGAAATTAATACAGCGATATGTCCTATTGTAAAGATTTTACTTGTAGAAATGCTCAAATTAAAATAGTTTGTCAAAATTTTCTGGTGTTATTTTGTAATTCTTCAAATAACTTTTTCAACAGAAAAATTTACTAGACGATGCTTCCAAAGCCGAAAAAAGCAATATCCACAATGGAATATGATACATGTTATTTTTTCTTTGTGATTTCATAATTGTTTTTTTTCAAACAGCTAGTATCTAGAATCACACAATTTTCCGATTCAGAAAGTATAACCTTGAGTGATGACCCCCCAACCGATTCAGAAAGTATATAACCTTGAGTGGTGACCCCCCAGCCAAGTGTAACACAGTTTTCCCCGGGGGTGTACATCTCCCTCGTGACACAGGCTGGACTGACTCCCTGCGTCTCTTGGATGACACCGTCCACGAACATGAGTGCGATATCATTGGAGAACGTGCTCGGTTGGTAATCGGGGTGCTGTACGATTTTCTTCACTCGGAACTCTTGATAGTATGGCTCAAAGATTGCTGAGTTTCTACTGAACACTCCCAGGCGAACCTGCCATCTTGTTTCATCGGCCAGTGTTCTAAAATAAGATGCAATGAAGAAGAAAATACAAAATAAATGTGTTTTTGATGATGAGAAACAGATCATCATTGTAAAGATTGGATCTTATCTCTATGAATTTATAAAACTATTCTACTTTATTTTACTTTTCTTTCTTATTGAGTAAAACATTTATAAAGGATACAAGGAACTCAATGTTAATGACCCAACATAAACGAATAATTCCGTGTCCTTGAAATGGCTTCTCAGCAGAAATTAAATACATGAGGAAGAATCTAGTTTTATGTTTCTGAAGAAATATATGGAGATAACGAACAGCGTTCAAGCTCAAAAGACTTTAAAACAATACAAAATTGGAGCAGAGCAAAGAGGAACCCCAAGAACATCAGAGGTGGGATCAAGTGCCATGGAGGAGTAAGCATACCCTGCTGACCGGTAACACCCGCCATGTGCTCCTTATCATGATCGAGAAATAATGGGAAAATCCGTCGTTAATTAAGTGTCTAAATAATGTACTAACATTGGTGTGAAATACGTAAGTCTGCATATGACTCAATGATAAATTGTATTCGCTGACAATGTCGATTGATATTATTTACATAAATGACACTCTATATATAGTAACACAAGCAGAAGATACCCGTCCACACAGGCCGCTGACGTGATGATGACCAATGTATTGTTGTTATTCCTGACCACTGTACCACCACACGTCAGATGACCATCAAACTTTAGTAACGCCTGAAAATAGCATCAAACTGATATAACATCATTCAGATAGCTCAATAATTCGGAATAGGTCTACAAATATACTGGGGTCAATGCTTCAGAGAAACGCAACGGGTTTAGAAATCTTTCCTTAAAATGAGTTTCACTCCCCTGCAATTAGTGCGATCAGTTGAATACTGACTAGATTAATTAATTCCATTACACAATTTAACTGAACTTCATCGATTAATTGTCTCAATACTTATATTAGACCTTGCAAATTAATAACATGTCTCACCTAATAGAGTGAAATCAAGACCATTACTTTTACAGGGTTTAAAGTAAAGAAAAATGTTATCAATGGGCTTTAATTTCAACATCGTTGTCTATAAAGAAAGAAATATTAGTAAAGTAGCTAGAAAATTTAATTTTACCGTCCATGGCCAGCTGTTTGGGGCAACCTGTTCCCCTCCCACAACCCTTTTGACGGGTGAATTCGGTTTGTAGTGGGGCACTCCACATCCTGTGTTGTTAGGGAGCGATCCCAGAGCTGGATCTGAAATTTACAGGAATGAATGCTGATCACTTTTGGTCGCTATTCCGTTTTATTTTTCTGTAGATGACATAAAATGTCCAGTTCTTTCAAAGGGTTTTTAATGAAACATGAATAAATTCATTCATAGATTGATTTCTTGTCAAAGAAAACCTAAATATTTGATGATACTTTGAAGGAAAAGCAAGGATACATACCGAAGACTACGAAGGCCAAAATCGCCAAAAATAGCATAATGAAGGATTAGTCCAGTAGATTTGTCCGATTATTGCAATTGATTGTTATCTACAAATCGTGTCATCAGAACAGAATTATTTTTCTTATCTGAACTCTTTATGACCAAATTAAAAGTGAATTCTCGGTACATAAGGTACAAATAGTACGTTCGCCCTGTTAGGAAAGATCTTACTAAAGGAATCATGTATTTAACAAACAATTCTTTCAAATGTTTTAAAGAAAATCAAAGTTTGCCAACAAAACATATAAAGTTTGATTTTGACATTTCATGAATCTGTACGGTTTCTAGATTCCTATCAATTGAATGCAATGCTAATAGATTAACGTTTATACAAAGTACGTTCTTTGATCACAGGAATCTTACTTTTATGGCCATAAAAAAAACATTTTTTTATGTACTGAAGAAGTCAATATCACTTAGTGATCGTATCAATTAAAATTAAGTTCTATTTTTTTTTTAAACTTTATACACAACCATTCCCCACGATAAATCAAGTCCAGACTTTCTGATATCATTGACAGCAATAAAAATGGAACTCGAAAATTTACTTACCTTGTCATTTGCAAAATTATTTTGTTAAACAATATTCTGATTGTACACACAAGTACTCTAAAGTTGACATAAAAAAAATGCTTGAGTTTCAAAAATCCAAAATATTCTACGTGAAAAGAAGAAAACACTTGCTGTGGCCTTCAAAACAACTTTTAGATATGTCGACGACATATTGTTAATTAACAATGGTTATTTGCATTCTTACGTCGATACGCTATATCCCAGTGAGCTCGTTGATAAAAGATATCAACGAATTTGACATATCTGTTTCATATTTGGACAATTCATTTGAAAAAGACGTAAATGGTAATCTAGCAACCAAGCTATATGAAAAACGAGATGACTTCAACTTTTCTATCGCCAACTTCCCTTACTTATGCAGTAATATACCTTCATTACCTGCATACGGAATATATATATTTCAGTTGATTCGATACGCAAGAGCATGCTCTACGTTGTACAATTTCTAAAACAAGGTAAATTATTGACGAACAAGTTGATGAAACAATAATATCAACAGTCTCGTTTAAAGTCATCATTTCATATTTTAGTACTACTGTGGAAACAATGACCTCATCAGCAAATACAATTTATCATTGAGTCAAATGCTGACTGATGTTTTTTCATACTAATTGTTAGTCTATTATTTACACACTGAATTTGCGACGGATTTTCCGTTATTTCCCGATCATGAAAAGCAGCACATGGCGGGTGTGAGCGGTCGGCAGGGGGATGCTCACTTTTCCATGGCACCTGATCCCACCTCTGAGGTTTTGGACGTCCGTGTTTGCTCTGCTCCTGATTCGTATGTTTTATGGGCTTTCGAGCTTAAGTACTGTTCGTTATCTCCATATATTTCATTTGAAGCAACGTCATGTCAAGGTTATTATCTACTGTAAAAAATAACTAGTTAAAGTCACTTTAAAAACTAGTAAATTTACTATCCATACAATCACTACCTTAAAAGTAGTTTTACTAAGAACATGTATTTGGTATATTTACTAGATAACATTAGTAAATCTAGAATTTATAAGTAACTCTCACTATGTATATAAAAATCTATACGACACCCGCTCAACATCTTGCTATCATAATCAGTAAACTGAAAGTTTACTTACCACGACAAACGCTTTACGAGGCACATTAGTTTAATTCAATAGGTTTTTCTCTCAGTGCCTTTTTTCTGACATTGAGATGAGAGAGTTGAAGAAAACGAACATCGATCGATCTTTTAAAAACAATCAGCAAACGATACAAAATTAAATAAAAAAAGGCATAAAATACAGACCTTGAAATCTCCAGATGATGAATCAGATACCTAGAAGCAGTAAGCAGCATTTGTAAGCAGGTCGCACTCGATATGAGTCCTATGAACCGATCAAGGATACTTTTAATAGTTAAACTTATTACAAAGACAAAAGCAAATAATGTGTATGAAGTCAGCCAAATACGGCACAACAAAAAGTTGTTTTCTGCTAACAAGGATAGTGTTACGACCATCGAATTAACGAAATACTGACTTGAGTAGTGGAAAATTTGAGAGGCATAGAAACCATAACAGATGATACTAGAATATTACTGCATATGTAAGGAAAGTTGACAATTGAAAAGATTGTTTGTCATACATTTTAGTTGCTATTTGGCTATTATCGTCTAGATAATAGGCAGTAACTAAACATGAAAAAGGTGCGTAAGGATACAGAAACAGGTCAGCTTATAAAGAAATTAGTACCCATGGAAACGTCCAATAGTTTGCTTGAGAAGTTGGTCTCCGAAGAATAATAAATCACTGCTGCCGATCATATGACGGCTTATTCTATTTCAAAAGATTGAAAAAGTTTTCTTTTTGCTTAATATGATGTTACCTTATAGGTTCTATTATACAATATAACCATAATGCCTTAAATAATTTGCAAGAAATGCGCGTGTAGAATGGCTTCTCCGAAATTTCTCTATTTTCTTAAACTTTTATTTTTTTAGATGCTTTGTAAAATTAAATTCTTATTTTACATTCGTAAATTATTTACATAAAGATACAAATTCATACAAAACTGAAAAATTTGGATTGTTTACGAAGTTGAAAAAAACTACCTCTTTTTGATTTTTAGTTCAAATCTCTTCTTAGATTAGAAGTTTTTAAACCTTAGTTGTGTTAACAAACAAGATCCCTATGACAAACGAAAAAAAAATGTTGACTTCAAATGAAGAACAGGTGATGCTCACTCCTCCATGGCACCTGATCCCACCTCTGATGTTTTGAAGATCCGTGTTTGCTATGCTCCTGATTTGCGTTGTTTAATGGACTTTATGATCGAGCTCGAACGCATACTCTTCGTTATCTACTCATACTTTTTTTTATGAAAATCTTAAAATATATTAACATTTCATAGTACTAGTAACCTGTCTCGGTTTAAAAATTGTTCGTATTCATACATTTAAAGAATGGAGATAAGGAACAGTGTTCTAGCTAAAAACTCCTAAAACAATACAAATTTGGAGCAGAGCAAACAGAAAGAGTAATCTAATGACACCAAAAGGCTGAGTGACATAAGATCCATTTGAGTGTTATGATCGAAAACGTTACCATAAAATAGGGAAAGTTGACGTCTGAACAGCCAATGTTCTCCTGTTTATTATATGGTTGAGTTGTTTATTTACGTTATGGTCAGTAACACATCAAAGTTTAAAAACTTCTGTTGGACTCTGTGGTGTCTTTTATTTCAAGTCCATTGGGATTGATTGAGTTTAAATATAAATGGAAATGAAAATTGTTACTTGACGCAAACTTTTTCGATATAATAAAATATTTAATTGAAAACAAAACATGGGTTTGTAAAAGATTTAGGCATGAAAATGAATGTAATTTATGAGCAAGAAATACGAGGGTTGTCCCAAAATTTCGTAGACTGAGCTCATATCTTTTAAAGAAATTAATGTATCTTTATAAAATTTTCAGGGTGGATGAAGCGTGTTCTTGGCAGATAAATTCCGAAGTTTTATCATGTTTACTTGAAAACTTTTCAAGTTACAACATTTAAAGTGATATAGTTCTCCAACACCCGGAGCAATCTGCAACGTCAAAAAATACAAATGTCAATGTTTCAAATTTTTGGAGAAAATATTCCAATTACCAGAATCAAATTCTTAAATTAAACGAAACGGTTATAGTTATAAATGTAAAATATCTTAATTACTATGATATGATCAAACATTAAAATATGTAAACGAAGAATATGCATGTACAGGTATGAAATAATAATAATTTGAAAACGCTATATTTTTACGGGCTTTTCGTTTATTTTCTCTAATGGATTTGCACAATGGAACTCTTGCCCATTTCTTAGTCCTGTCTTTTATTTTAATTACTCTTATTGACAAATACATAGAGCCACCGTTTATGTCTTTTTAAATACTAAGGAGGAGAAAAGGTTTCCTAGTCTACCAAATATTTATAACTGGTACATTTCTGTAAGAGTGAATTCAGGATCAAAACACTTGATCATAGTCCAGTGCGCCGCCTGGGCCAACACAGCCGCCATTTTTTAAAAATTCGGGTTTTAACCCCATGTATATAAAACGTTATAAAATTCAAATTTATCAAAGCATACACACAAAAATTTGAGGAAATATAGTTAATAAAACAATATTAAGAATTTTCATTTCCATTAAAAAATTATGGGGTAGTAATTACTTTTCCGTAGGATTTTAAATGTAATATACCAAATTTTTATTGCAACTTTTGGGTATTGCGCCGCCTTCCTACACCAGACAATGAAAGGTGTCTTTTAAATTGGAATAATTTGTGTAGTTACCCCATATTTGTCCATAAAATTATTAGATAGTGTTTGTTAAATCTATATACGAAGTTTCATTCATGTATGACGTAGGGTTCGTACAAAACAACGCCTGTCTACGTAATTTTGGGACAACCCTCGTATATGACTATAACGAACAGTATTCAAGCTCAAAAGTCCATTAAACATTAATATTTCCATTTCTATTTTTTTCTCTATGATAAACCTTTGGAAGTCAGCGCAGTTGATTTCCTGATAATTCTGCCGGAATGTTAATTAGGCAGGTCGATAGGTCAGGAGCTAAGGAGGCCTAGTATGCATGCAAATCTCGTGCGCATCTGTCTCTGAGTCTGATGCTAAGGAGGCCAAATATACATGAAAATTTCGTGCAGCTGCCGTTGTGTTTGACGTCAGTGGGCTAGGAATATTGAAATTGGGATGGGAATCCTCGTGTAATTTAAATCTATGTCTGCATTTTTAAAATTTAAATCTACAATTTTATTTCACAATGAAATGGAAATATAAGGAATCACTGTCTAGTTAGTATAGTATGCCAGGGACATCAATAATAGTGGGAAACATGGGATAATTTATGCATAACGGGCTTTGCCCGTTATGCAAATTACCCCATGTTTTCCCACTATTGTTGATGCCCTGGCATACTATACTACCTAGACAGTGATTCCTTAACAAAATAGGAGCAGAGCAAACACGGATCTCCAAAGCATGGTGGTATCAAGTGTCATAAAGATACTACATTATTAAACAAGTACGTACGTGTATATCTTCTATCTATAATTAACGTCAAACATGCACCATGTTTCAAAAATTCACGGTATAAAAGCTTCGTCCATTTAAATTTATTATTGGTCTCCAGTAGCGCAAATGCCTGATCTATAATACATATATTGTTGCAATAAATTGAACTTCCCTCCTCCACAATATAACAAATCAAAATAAATGAACAAAGGAAGAAAAGTATGCAAAACAAACGCTTTACAGAATGAACAAAGCATAAAAAAGGAACCATTTTTTACACAAAGAATGACTCTAAGTGCACAGCAACAATTTTTTCTGCAAAACAGAAGATTAAACAGTCTGTTCTTTTCAATCGACTTTTTAAAGAGATTCCTTAACATTTTCAAATAGAGGTGTCTTCAGAACAAACGTACATTTCAGTAAGGTGATTTTGCAGATCATAGAATGTAACTTTTCCTTCCTTTCATTCTCTTTCACGTCTTTGTGTCTTCTCTTTCATAATCCAGAAGCACGAGTATAGTTGTATATTGTTGTTAATATCCATTCTCTGTAATTAAGGACTTTGGTATACACGCCTGGCTGATCTGCCTCCGCACATTCTCTGTAAGTCTTTCCTCCCCAACTGGTTATACCTAAGAAATACATCAATAAAATCAACTTTACATTGATAAGGAGTGCAAGGCGGTTGTGACTAATCTGCAGGGGATGTTCAGTTCTCCATGGCACCTGATCCCACATCTGATGTTATAGGGATCCGTGTTTGCTCTGGTCTTGATATGCATTGTTTAAATGGACTTGTTAGCTTGGGTACTGTTCAATATATCCACATTTCATTTTATAAAGACTCTATAAACTCAATATATATATATATTGCATTCAATCTGGGTTCTTTTTTGAATACAAAAAGAAACTTCATCCCCCTATGACAACTTTTTGTCATTTTATTCAAACTTAATGGATACTTAAAGGATACCTGTGAGGTGCCAAACATCTTCTTCTATGCACTGAAGTGGACCTCCACTATCTCCCTTCAAAGGAATTTGAAAAAAATACTATTATTTCATGCTCACAACTTAATCAATATACTTCGGCATCTGTAAGACTCGTTTATACCATGAGTAGATCTACTCATAATGATTTCAAATATTTGCCAAATTAAATAAGAGGCATATGGCTACTTACATTGCATGTATCCACATGTCCTTCAGGATATCCAGCACAAAGCATATTTGGTGTCAGTTTCTCCCTATATCCTTCTTTTGCTTTACACTCGTCATACTCGATGATAGGTACTGTGGCTTGTTGTAGATTATCAGGCCAAGCCCTTGGATCAGGTTCATCAGGATTGGACGCGTTCGGAGCTGAACAATAAATGTTAGAAAATAATGATCATG
Organism: Saccostrea glomerata; assembly: GCA_003671525.1. Lineage (NCBI taxonomy): Eukaryota > Metazoa > Mollusca > Bivalvia > Ostreida > Ostreidae > Saccostrea > Saccostrea glomerata. The sequence continues at coordinate 599,419 of PRKT01000193.1, forward strand.
TCTGTGTCAATAGCACAAAAGCGCTCAAAATAATCTTATTCAGTATGGCATGAATTTTGGCATCAAATTATTATGTTATGTAACTTTTATAACAAATTATCTGTGTTTCTCCTCAATATTAGATTTATGAAAGAAATGCAAACAGTAGTAAATTATCTTTAAACTACGTCGGTTATGTATTAAATTTTGCCTTCCTTTAATCTGATCTATATTTCTTAAGTAACTGTCAAACATGTTTTATTTTTGCTCACTTCTCTTTATACCCCATCCTGTCACAACGCATCGACTTTCATTTCTTTCAATATCATTTGGCAAACAGACTGGACGGACGTAATTCGTGGTTTCTACTGGATAATTCAATTTTACTAATGCTAAATCATTATCAAACGGAACACTTAAATTGGTGCCGTATCCAGGATACTTAAATATTTGTTGAATTTTTCTTTGCTGTTCAACGGCGTTTCCACTCAGTGACGAAGTTACATTATGCAGTCCAAATCGAATTATCATAAACTCATTTGCAGTATTCAGTGGTCTGAAGGAAGAAAAAAGATACGTTTTATTGAGGCTTGGTGTGTGTAACGTCAGCTGATTTTGAATTTGCTATTGTTATGATAAGTATAAATTTGAATTCAGATGATTTTAAATCAAATAGTGAATGATATGAATGCGTAGCATAATTATCGTTAGTGTAAAAAAAACATACGATGCTGCAAAAACAAGTTTAATAGTTTTAACGATTTCACTATTATTTCAAAAAAAGGTACAAAATTTGTACCATTTGTTTGTGCTGTGTCATCATAGTCGTTAACATGGTGGTTGCAGTGATAAATAGAACAATTAATATTACATCATCATGTCATTTATTACAGATATAAAATATTATTTGTGATCTTTGTGCCAAAGATAATGCGATTTTTTGTGTTACACTGATTTCAATTCGTTTCATATGAAGTGCAAAGAAGTTACAGATGTAGAAACGACTTACGGATCAAAACAGTGAGCAGCGGTGAGAAGCCACGCCTTGTCGATAAGGACTCCACCACAAACGGATTGGCGAAATGGAACAAAATATAGAGAAACCTAGTATATTACAATTTAATTCAAAGAAATGTGATCATATAACACCCAAACGAATTTTATACAACATATCAAGCAGATATTAAAAAATTGAAAGATTTGAGAGTATTAATATTTTATTATGCATTATTTAATTTCTGTAAATAAATTCACATTTAACTACATAAAAAGAAATAAACTAAATTTACCATCCATGGCCAGCTGCCTTTGCGAGCGCTCGTGCCTCCCATGATCCTGAGGTGGGAACCGTACGGAACAAAATGTGGTTTTCCACAAACAGAAGCATGATCCCTTTCCCAATTCCATTTCCACTCCGAAAACGAGGTGGTCTCATGAGACTTCAGCGTCGTTCTTGGGCGCTTCGTTGTTTGATTATAAGAGGTAGATGCAAAAGTTACTGTATGGGCCTGATTTGAAGACCTTGTGGCTTGTTGCCATGCGTTGCTGTTGACCGGGTGAGGTTTGTGAATGGGGGAATGACTGTTAGACCATGATGGCGGACCTTTCGGAGCTACTTTCTGACCACTCTGTTGGTCATCGTCGTTCGTCTTTCCAAAATGCGGAAAAATTTTCCTCTTGGTTGAGAAAATATTCCCTTGATAATAGAAAATTATTTTCAATAGATCAAATCATTGTGACAAGAAAATCATTGTTTATATTTTGTAAGTACATGTATTTCTGCTACTTTACATTTAGCAGTGCATTCAGAATGTTACTTCTTGGGAACCATATACATTCAGAGGATAGATAAATATTTCTAAATCATTTCTTTATAAAAATAATATCCATCGGTGAGTTTGAGATAAAAGACAACACAGAGTCTGACACATCTGTTTCATATTTGGGGATATCTTACATTGGAAAAGACGTTAATGGTAATCTAACAACAAAGCTCTATGATAAACGAAATGACATTCACTTTTCAATCGTCAATTTTCCTTACTTATGCATCAATATACCTTCATCTCCAGCTTACGGAGTTTATGACTCTCAATTAATTCGATACGCAGGAGCATGCTCTACGTTTCAACAATTTCTAAAACGAGGTAAATTATTGACAAACAAGTTGATGAAACATGAATTTCAGTTGTCTAGTTTAAAGTCATCATTTCGGAAGTTTTTTTGGTCGATACAATGACCTTGTCAGCAAATACAATTTATCATTAAATCAAATGCTGACTGACGTTTTTCATACTAATTGATACTTCATTATGTACACACTGAATTGACGACGGGTTTTACGTTATTTCCCGATTATGACAAGGAGCACACGGCGGATGTGAGCGGTCAGCAGGGGATGCTCACTCCTCCATGGCACCTAATCCCACCTCTGATGTTTCGGAAGTCTGTGTTTGCTCTATAATCTGTGTTTATTGGCCTTTTGAGCTTGAATGCTGTTTATTATATCCATATATTTCATCTAAGACTTATCAGTTTCAGATGGCACAAGTCAACATTTTCTTTTTTCCATTAATTATTTCAACATGTATAAGAATTAAAAATAAAGGATAGTGAGTAACTTTTTTTTACAAAGACAACCTTGACATCCGTTTGGCTTTATCATTCCTCAAATATTTTTTGATGAAAACACTCGTAAAAATTGATGCAAGAAATACCGGTATAATTTTTTAAAACTATTATTTCTATTACTGTTAATTAATGAAAATGGATTTAAGAAACAATTCAGATAGATAGTTTTTACTGAAAGAAACTTGTCAATTTAGAGGAGAGACATCTAGGGTTATTTGATTCCAGGTGATAATTAATAATAAGACTATATACAAGCTTATAAAGCACTTAATAACAGATATCAGACTCTCTCTCTTCCAAATTTTGAGAATTAAATTACCTTGTCCAATAAATCTAGCTGAGGCAAAAACCAAAAAAGCCATCCAGGTCAAGACAAAGAAAAACTTCATGGTTAGCCAGAGTCGGAGGAATCATTCTGTTCGTATATTCGTACAATTTATATATAGAGTATTTCAATGTTTATTTGTTTTATAGGAATTAAACTTGTGTACAGGATACCGGTTGATATTTTAATTTCGACTTTAAAATGAATTACGACTGTAGCGACAAAGATTAGGAATCTAATATAAGCAACAAACTGTTTAAATGGTTTCACAAATTGCTTAGCGATGGAAATATTTAGTTACTTTTCTAGATTGTTTGACATACTCTTGGCTAATTTCAAATATTAAAGGACTTGAATTTTTAATAGGTTCTGAAGCTTCCGGTATGGACAGAGTTAGAACAGATAAGTCATTTAGGACTTGGTTGATATGTGTTCATTGGTCCATATTTTTCATTATGGATATATCCGTACAGTACCTTACAATAGGTCATATAGTTCTCTTTCGCAAGTTCGAGGGCCAAATATTTTTCATCCCCGAAGACAGTTATAAATTAGTAAATAAGATTGCAATTGGAAATATATATGAAATAACATGATAAATGATGATCGATTAACCCGAAAAATGATGTTCACAACAAAGATCGATTTCTGTGTCCATGGCTGAAAGAGACAATGAAATAAATAGGATCGACCAGAGATAAACAGACATATTCGATAATATCAACCAAGGACGGTGCTTTAATAAAAGTTCAGAAGTCGGCCGGGGTTCTCCCCGTCCATCCTCTGACATTTCTAGGTTCTACAAGAAAGAACATGTCAGTTGGGTTAAGCACTATTCATTATGAAACAATTTATAGACAAATATATTCTAAGTCATCTCCAGTTGAGCAGAGATAAAGTACTTATAACATAAAGCATTATTATTAAATATAATCAATCTGTTTCCCGGATTAAACTTTAAACTTTTTGAGATTTCATCTATAAGGCTGTCTTATATAGCTGGATTCATTTCTTTGAGATTGTTGATGGGTCGTCATCAATTTACAACGTAAATAACAGGGGGAATCTTTTTAATTAAAACAGGGGTATTATTTAAAAAAAAAAACATTCAAAAAATATATAGTTTTACACTTAGGTTCAAAAATAGGTAAATTTCTTTAGATTTATGTGTATTTTCACAAGCATTATCAAGGACCCTTCTTTACTCCTGAATCCCTGAACCGGGGCAATGAATTTCACATTCACAAAAAATGTATACATTAGTATCTTGACCATGCTCTTGTTTTATATCTCTTCCAAATATCCAGGAGCATGCAGTGAAGAGGATTTAAGAAATAGAGTATTTTTACTATATAATAAATAGAGTCCTGCCCTTGCATAAGATTCCCTCACCCATGGGCTATGCATATGAATTTGACATTTTTGGGAAAGGCATCTTTCTCATCCTAACTATATATGGATCCAACTTTTTGGCTAAGTATTCAGGGGGCGAAAAGAGGCTTTTTACGAGTACTTTTATTCTTCACTTAATTAATTAACAATTTTCATTTGCCGATGAGTACATGACTAATAAAATATCAATTAGTGAAACTCATTTTCACATGCATTTTCACAATATAGTCAGTAAAGATTAAACATCAGTCCATAACCCTTGACCCTGCCTGCGTGTGGCGATGAAGTCCACAATTTTGGTTAAGAATACATGTATACACTTGCCGACAGTTTTACTGCTTGATGTCCTGGGGTCAGGAAGAAAATTTGAAACTGCTTATGTATTTGTATTTGTATAATTCAAACATTTTACACCTCCCCCTTTTGACACCAAAATAAGTTGTAATTGGTTAAATGGTTAAAGTTTGAGAGGAAGCTGAACATTGTAAAATGTTTACTTCTCGATCTTAGCTGTGGTGACTTTGCATGAGCAAGACTTTTGTTATTAATTACAAAAGACTCTGGGGGAAATGGAGGGAAGCTAATTTTTATTATCTTGATTTTAATGTAGATTTTGTTTTAAATTTCATGTCTGTATATCATTCAAACAAAACATTTGCTGAAAAAGTTTTATTTTCAAGATTATTAGTATTTCAAAAGTAATTCTAATTTGAAATTTTGTCATTGATCTGTTCTCAATTTATTATTTTCGGACCTGGGCCAAACACAAAAATATACATAGTCAGAGGAACGGGACATGATTTCTAAGGAGGTATTTGTCAGTTTTACATACTATTTTAGTATTCCGAACAATCAAAATGAATTTTGAAACCTATTCTGCATAACTTAACTACATATACCAGGTTCGCATCAGTATGAATATTTTACCGAGTCTTTTTTTTTTTTTACTCCTCAGTAAAATATTATAAGCAGTAAAGTGTAACCTCGTAATTAGTAACGTACAGGAATACATTTGAGAAGTTAGTTTTAATTTGTATGGATATTTAAAAACTCTTTTGAAGAAAATTAAAGTCAAAATTTAACTACATTAATAACAGTAAAATAATTTTAATACAAACATTCCCCATGATTAAGTCTTTTTTTTTTTTTTTTTACATTATTCAGTGACAGCTGCTTTTACAATGATGAAACTCGTTAGCTTATCATTGGTCATTAAATTGCACGATTGTTTTGTTTAAAAACGTTGTGGTTGTTCAAATACAAGTACAAGTACCCCAAAGTTGCAATTAAAAGTATTAATTTTCTTTTCTACATTCATTCGATAGATCTCTGTGAATTCGAAATAAAAAACACCGTAGGATCTGTTGAATTAGACGATAATGGTAACCTAACAACAAGCTTTATGATAAAATTAATGTCTAGCTTTCCTTACATCAGCTTCTCTTTTTTACTTATAGCAATATATCAGTAAAACCTGCACACGAGTCTATGTCTCTCAGTTGAGCATTCTCTACGTACGAAGCAAGCCACTAACAAATAAGTTGATGAAACAAGAATGACAACAATTCAACTGCTTATGGAATCAGTTGCCTGACTCTGTTAGAAACTGTAATTCTTTGGCTTCTTATATACTCAGTTTATTTAATCTTATACAAATATGTCTCACTCTGATGTAATACACCGTGCATATTTTTTACTCTATTTTCTACTTTCATTTTTTATCTGTCTGTAAATATGTTTTATACAGGACCACAATGTAAACTAGTAATATGTACTGACTAATTGTGCTATCCTGTCTTAATAAAAAAATTTTCATTATTATTATCATTATTATTATTATTACTTTTTCGTCAAAGAAATATAAATAATTCTTTTAAAAATTAACATATACACGTAGGGCCCCTGTAAAATGTATCATTAAATTAGTATATCGTCTCAAAAAGAAATATAGGATGTTTTGACTTTTAAAACATCAGTAAACATCTTTTTTCAATTTATAATGCGTCGATCAATAATGTTCAATAAGCAAAAATCTTGAAGTTATTCAAATTATATTTACATCAATCAGGTAAATCAGGTCCTTGATAAAGTCGTTTATTAGTGCGTGCTAATATTGTTCCTTATATCGCTAAAAAAATTAGGGGAAACATTAAAAACACTAATACCCTAATCAAATCAATTAGATATATGAAATATATAAATCAGAAGAATTTAATGACAAATAAATGAGGTACCAGAGAAAAATAAGGTATTTTTATGTTTTGCAATTTTCATTGGCGCAAGCGGACTTCACAAAATCGAGGAAAATGGCCGCAGCCCTGGAACAGTATGTAAATACGGTACAAAATTTGTCTTCACAAGGTAAATCTCATCAATTAGTCAGTGGTCAAACATCGGTATATATTTTGTTTTGAATAGTACTTTACATTTACGAGATATTTATATGCAGTCAGTTTCACAGTGGCATACAGGAACAGAATGAAGGACGCCTTAGACTGCTCTATCTTTTCATATAGAGGACCCTTTCATATAGCTATATTGTCATAGCTTGAATTAGCTATATATATATAGGTTGAATTAGTAAATTATTGTTTTTTCTTACAATGCGATTTTTTCTTTATGCATAAAAAGAGGCACATTAGGCAAGTGCAGTGAAAGTTTTCAGGGGGGTGGGGTGGGGGTGGGGGTGGGGGTGGGGGTGTCTATTTTCCCTATATGGACAGTTTTTGTTTATCTCATGGAACATTATATAAATATTGCATGAAGTTGAGTGTAAATTTTCAACCCAAGCAGGGCTCTCACACAACTTTTTGGGACTGGGGCTGGGGCCATTCAAATTGGGAAAATTATCATCATTTTGGGAAACGTTGGATAACCAAAATTCATTAAAAAATCCTCAAATTTTGCTTTTCTAGCATGTTGTCATCATTTTAGCTGTGGTTCTGAATAAACAGTTGAACAGAACAAACATGGGTACGTAGGCTATTAATGAAAGTACATTAGCTTTGTCATTACTATCTTTGAGTGTTGATATTGTGGTTATATGTCTTTCTGAGTGACAGTCGCTAGTCACATAGTCCTGAATTTCCTCGATCACATGGACAACTTTGCTTACCAATACAGCGTGAGACTAAACATTCCGAAGCGTGGAATGTTTCTAGGTGCAGTTTACGTATGTTTAAACGAAATGTCTATTTTTGAAACCAAAATGATGTTTTTTGTCCAAACTAAATGACAAGATACTCTGCACTTGCATATGAATCGTGAAACATCCCCTGACTGAAAATACCAGGTGTTATATTTACAGTGGACATCCGAAATGGCATCCAAAATGGCTGCCTAGTGGCAGAAAACGAACTTCAGAAAGTTGGAGGGGGAAACTGTTGTTACAATAATGATTACTCTTTATACAAGTTTTTAAGGTAAATGTAAACTAGGTTGACATATTTAATATCTCAAATTAAGCTACAAGCTAAATTTTTAATTTAAGAAATGGAATCAGCTGATTGATCAAACGAAGTTTTTGCCATTTGTCAGAAAAAAAAATCCACCCGGGGATAATTTGAATGGGTCGGTCGGGTTACAGGAAACAAACATATTTTTTTTTTAGGCCTTAAGTTTCATGGACTTTTATTTTTTAATTAATATTTTGCTATGGAAATTGGGAAATTTACACCTTTCTTTTGGGAAAAAAGGTACCTTTTTTGCATTGGGAACAGGTCCGTATATCGGCCCCAGATTTAGAGAATTGAGAGCCCTGCCAAGAAAACCATTGACAACTGAGCGCAGTCGAGTGACATTTCTTGGCAATCTGATTATTAAAATTCAGATTGATATCTCTACATAGCGCATAGATAAAGTGTTCTATCGTTAAACTGAAAAATGTCCTAGGGACATGGTTTAACGATAGAATTCATTCCGCGTATTCTCAATCGAATGTAGCAAAATATGCACGGATGAAAACTCCTACTCATTGCATTTACTACGAACAATCCAGAGAGTTCCGAATGTAAACATAACAGTTAGATTTGAAGTGAGAAAAAACGCTGAAAAATTAGTTGAATTTTCATCTTTATATGGATTATTTTTTGGGATAAAAGGCATATACAATCTCAAAAAGGTTTGTTAGAATTAATTTGGAAGTTATTTTCAGTGCAAATCCTTTTGTATTCTTCAAAATTGTTTCGGAGTGATTCTGTATTAATTTGCTACATTGTGAACATATGAGAGGTATTCTTACTGTGGTGAGGGATTGTCCCGAGACACACTTAGATTATTCTAACTACATAGCACAAAGCGCTGCGCTTTGCACTATGTAGAGACCTGTATTTTAATCAGATTTCATTTTTTGGTTTCAGGGAATTTTTCTCAGCTATGTGAATTTATTGGGAAAAGTGCAGAGGCCTTGGCAAAAAATGCTAATCATTTGGACAATGTACTGGCGACTCTTGATATCCAGCAACACTCCCTGGGAATACTCGGCATCCTGTAAGGTCTATTTCTTTGTTCATTCACTTTAATTTCTTAAAAGCATGCAAAATATGATGTTTTAACAGTTTTAGAAGCTTCATTCATATTGTTACAAGTTATTTTTGTTGTACACATTGTTCTCCTCATCATGAATTAACATATCATCATGATTATAAAGATTATAAAGCTCACAAAATATTCTAGTCAGTGAAATACATGTATTTAGCAACTTTTTTTTTTTTTTTTTTTTTTTACAAATTCCTATTTTTATGTAAAGTTAATTCATTTGATGCCTTAGCACTTACTGTATCTGAAATGATTAAATAGATAATTAATTTTGTCTATTTATTATTTCACCCAGACTGATAACAAACAATACATCAGTTTCTGTGATGACTGTAAATTATCAAATTTTTATGACATTTCTGTAATAATCCATATAAAAGCATTGTCATGGACATAGAAAGCAAGATGTGTAAATTAAATGTGGCTAGTAATTCTATTTTTTCCAGATGTGTTAAGTACAACCTGCCAAATATCCCAGACTTTGAGACATTGTTTGTTCAGACACAAGAATTTATCAATGACTGCCACGGGGAGCATGTTAGATACGCCACAGACAGCTGTAAGATGTAGAGCTGAAATTACTTCTAGTGAAGCTTTATTGTTTGAAATACTAATATTGTTGTGAATACAATTCAAGTTAATACCTGATATATTCATTCTCAGATGCAGATTTATGTCACAAGTTTACCCAAAACCTGGTAGAAAAGAAACAGGTATGTTACTGTTTTTAGCTCACCTGAGCTGAAGCTCAAGTGAGCTTTTCTGATCACATTTTGTCCGGCGTCCATCTGTCTGTCTGTCCAGCTGTCCGTCTGTCTGTCTGTCTGTCTGTCTGTCTGTCTGTCTGTCTGTCTGTCTGTCTGTAAACTTTTCACATTTTCGACTTCTTCTCAAGAACCACTGGGCCAATTTCAACCAAACTTGCCACAAAGCATCCTTGGGTGAAGGGGATTCCAGTTTGTTCAAATGAAGGGCCACGCCCTC
>PRKT01000193.1:609645-621287 GCA_003671525.1 Saccostrea glomerata
GGCGGGGCCAAAATGGCCGACCAAAGTTTTACATAGAAATATATAGGAAAATTCTTTAAAAATATTCTTCTCAAGAATGGCAAAGCCATAATTCATCATATTTATATGGAAGCAGGCTCAGGTAGTGTAGATTCAAGTTTGTTCAAATCATGACCCCCGGGGGTAGGGCGGGGCCAAAATGGCCGACCAAAGTTTTACATAGAAATATATAGGAAAATTCTTTAAAAATCTTCTTCTCAAGAATGGCAAAGCCATAATTCATCATATTGATATGGAAGCATGTTCAGGTAGTGTAGATTCAAGTTTGTTCAAATCATGACCCCCTGGGCTAGGGCGGGGCCACAATGGCCGACCAAAGTTTTACATAGAAATATATAGGAAAATTCTTTAACAGTTTTTTTTCTCAAGAAAAGCAAAGCCATAATTCATTATATTTTATAGAAGCATGCTCATGTAGTGTAGATTCAAGTTGTTCAAATCATGACCCCCGGGGGAATGGGGAAGGGGGGGGGCAAAATGGCCGACCAAAGATATATATAGGAAAATTCTTTAAAAATCATTTTCTAAAAAATAGCAAATCCATGATTGGTCATGGGACTACTTTTGGATTTAATCTTTGCAATAAAAAACCATTTTCTATTTTCCTACTCTTAGTGCTCAGCTGAGCGTTGTGGCCCATGGGCCTCTTGTTGTAAAATAATTGTAACCCGTCTAGTTTAAGAAATTAACTTTTTAAGGAAAATCATTATGTGTGTGCAATCAATAAGGTAGTTTTATCAACATTTAATTTTTTACAAATAAAAACACAACTGATGCTGGTGAAAATGAAAAAATTCTTGATGTGCATTTCGATACATGTATATAAATGTATATTTTGATATGTTAATTTATTTTATTGATCAGCCAATGAAATTTGTTAGATCGATCAGCCAATGATATGTAAATTTGTTTGATTGATCAGCCAATGAGAGGAATTCTGATTCTGGTGAAAGCCATCAATAAGATTCAGCTCTACCCTGCCCAGCTGACCTCTATACATGCTGATCTCTGTCAGGTATGAACCAATCTCTGTCAGGTATGAACCAATCTCTATCAGGTATGAACCAATCTCTGTCAGGTATGATCCAATCTCTGTCAAGTATGAACCAATCTCTGTCAGGTATGAACCAATCTCTGTCAAGTATGAACCAATCTCTGTCAGGTATGAACCAATCCCTGTCAGGTATGAACCAATCTCTGTCAGGTATGAACCAATCCCTGTCATGTACAGGTATGATCCAATCTCTGTCAGGTAGGAACCAATCTTATTATCGTCATTGATGTAGCCTGTAAACTGAAGTTTGTTACAAAAACTGTTTTCATTTTAGTTATGCCTGTTGTCAAAGAACATGAAGCCAGCCTTACAGTTCCTAGATACAGATATCACTGATGTCAGCAAAGAGGTGAGATATAAAACACAGATATAGATATCACATATATCAGTAAAGAGGTTAGATATAAAGTCACATATAGATATAGATATCACATATATCAGTAAAGAGGTGAGATATAAAGTCACATATAGATATAGATATCACATATATCAGTAAAGAGGTGAGATATAAAGTCACATATAGATATAGATATCACAGATGTCAGCAAAGAGGTGAGATATAAAGTCACATATAGATATAGATATCACAGATGTCAGTAGAAAGGCGAGATATAAAGTCACATATAGATATAGATATCACAGATGTCAGCAAAGAGGTGAGATATAAAGTCACACATAGATATAGATATCACAGATATCAGTAAAGAGGTGAGATATAAAGTCACATATAGATACAGATATCACATATATCAGTTAAGAGGTGAGATATAAAGTCACATATAGATATAGGTATCACATATATCAGTAAAGAGGTGAGATATAAAGTCACATATAGATATAGATATCACATATATCAGTAAAGAGGTGAGATATAAAGTCACATATAGATATAGATATCACATATATCAGTAAAGAGGTGAGATATAACACATAGATATAGATATCACAGATGTCAGTAAAGAGGTGAGATATAAAGTCACATACAGATATAGATATCACAGATGTCAAAAAAGAGGTGAGATATAAAACACAGATATAGATATCACAGATGTCAGTAAAGAAGTGAGATATAACACATAGAAATAGATATCACAGATGTCAGCAAAGAGGTGAGATATAAAGTCACACATAGATATAGATATCACAGATGTCAGTAAAGAGGTGAGATATAACACACAGATATAGATATCACAGATGTCAGGAAAGACATGAGAGTAAAATATAGATATGTGAAATATAACATGCCAGTATATTAAACAGCAATATTTAAACACAATATTTGCACTGATACTTAGAATAAATAAAGACATGCCCAGGCAAAAAACATCCAAGGACCAATATCAAGCACTGACTTGATGGTATCATACCTGTAAGTTCTTAAACCTTTCTTTCACATTAATGAATCTTTTCTTAATTATTTTTACTAGGGAGGCCATTATGATGCCAAAGATTTTCTGTTATATTATTATTATGGAGGAATGATCTACACAGCTCTGAAGAACTATGAAAAAGCTCTGTATATGTATGAAATAGTAAGTATGACAAGTCTTATCCAACGTGAACTGTATAGCTGAAAAATTAGTTTAGAAATGCTGTATTCAATCCCAGCCATGTCATTCTGTAAAATAAAATGTTCCTTATTTCAAGGAAATTGTGAAAAATCTTTGTGCTGTCTTGTTTTGAAAATTAGATCTTGTTATTTAATGTTTTTGTTTTCTAATATTGAAGAAATTCTGTGTGTTCATGATTTTGTTTGAATTTTAGGCAATAACAACGCCCAGTATGGCTGTCAGTCATATCATGTTAGAAGCTTACAAAAAGTACATCCTTGTTGCTCTTATTTTACATGGAAAGGTGAGATGAAGGCGGTGTATGTCACTGTTAAGTTCATTGGAAATAAATATTATAGCTTCTAATCTATTAAATTTGTTCATCTACCGGTAATAAAAATTTCTTGATAAGGTTATTTTTTGATAATTTAATGGTGTACTACAAGGAGGTTTATTTAATGCTTTACTATTTCAATCAGAATTTATATATTATTTCAATGTTATTGCAGGTTCCCAATCTACCAAAATATATATCACAAGTAGTCACTAGATATATAAAGGTAAGTTAAACAATTCATCTCCAAGTATTACAAAACTAAGTCTGTTAAGACTTATTTGCGATAAAAAATTGAAGAATTTTTTTTTTAAACATTTCATATTAATCAGCTTGATGTACTTGGATACAAGGACTATCTGTAGTGATCCTTAATCTTGATTTCAGCCATTATGCCAGGCTTACCATGACCTGGCTTTGACTTACGGATCTAACACGCCCTCCGAGTTACGAGCCACAGTAAACAAGTATCAGGAAACCTTCACTAGGGTACGACAAGTATTACGGAATATTGAAAGCTTGGCATGCATTAATTTATGTCTAGAATGATGTTATTTCAACTTCAGGAAGGATTTTTTGTAGGTAAATGTATTAATTAAAGTTAATAACCACTGATGGACCTTGTAAAATCGATTTTTGATCAGTAGGAATTATGTCTTTTTAGGATAACAATATGGGCTTGGTAAAACAGTGCATTACCTCACTATACAAGAAAAATATTCAAAGATTAACAAAGGTAAAAGTATAAGCTTATGCAGTATTTACATGTATTAAGAAATACAATTTTATTCCAGAAAATTTTTTTTTACTTATCTGTATCTTGTACAAATCCCTAATAGTTAATTGTGATGTATTTCAAATGCATTCTCACAATGATTAAGTGTCATATCAAACAAAGATTTGAAAAGAGTGAAAATGTAATTGCAACTGATGAATAAGGAAGGTGAAATCTCAATCTTTTTTTCAGACATTTTTAACACTATCTCTAGCTGATATGGCTAATCGAGTACAATTAGCCAGTCCTAAAGAAGCAGAAAAATATGTTCTACACATGGTAAGTAGTAATAAATTTAGCAAGCATGATTCAGTTACTTAAGATTCAAGATTTAATATACACGTACTTGTATGTGTCCAGCACTTCAGTATGAATTGAATATTTTGCATTTTTATGACAGATAGAAGATGGTGAAATATTTGCCTCTATTAATCAAAAAGATGGTATGGTCAGTTTCCATGACAACCCAGAGCAGTACAAAAGTGCTGGCATGCTACTACAATTAGATAAAGAGGTAAATGGAAATTTCATTGAATTATTACATTAATTTTTAAATGCTCTTTCTACAAGTTTTTAACATGAACCACAGGGGCATCTTATCCACTCTGTTCTCTACTTCACATATAAAAGTACACATGTATTTTATTTGTGAAGTAGAGAACAGAGTGGATAAGATGCCCCCGTGACTGAACTGCTGCATATAGCATCTATTTTAAAATTATTCTACTGACCTTTACTCAGACTTTTCTAGCACTTACTGATTCACTACAAATTAGAAGTTCAATGTTCTATGCATTTTTTACAAGAAGTCTTGATTTGATGGAAATTTATTCCCCACTGTTGTAGTCATTGTACATAACTAGAATTTCTCGTGTTTTTAGATGCAGAAAGCCATTCTGTTAGAAGAAAAGCTACGAGAAATGGACAGAGAAATTGCAGTTAATCCTCAGTTTGTTCAAAAGGTAACATCTTGAATTGTGAAACTGATCAAGAGTTATATAACTGGAAGTGCATGTTCATTAGACAGAATGGCATCAATGCTCATCAACACCACAGAATCAAGCTTCTGTTAACAATTATATGGACCTTAATTTTTGTGAAAAGGAATTTCTCTGCCTAACTCAGTCAATAGAAATGTATTTATTCCTCTTTCTTAATTTATCCGGATTACCGATATAAATTTATTTGACAAACATTCATGGATTTAGAAAGTTTTTTATAGCTTATATGAGCCAATTTTGAATAGTGGTTGTTCAAAACATGCAGTAGAATTTAGGACTGTACAGAGTTTCATTCACCTACACCTTTTTTAAGTGACTCATGTAAGAGTAGTGGCCCTTGAACCTCTGGTTAGATGGGTCAGTATTATCTCCGAATTTGATTTTTTCTCTTTATTGCAGAGTTCTGGATCTCATGAAGATGATTTACCAGGAAGCTCAATAAAAGGTCAAGGATATTAAAGGAGACTGGTACCTCATTATAGTGCTATTTTGTAAAGGACTGGTATATTGTGTGACTTCTGTTACATGTGTAAACCATTAAGGCGTAATAAAATTTCACTTGTCAAAAGAAATGGCTTTTCTGTTTGTCATTGTGTAATTGTGAGCTTAAATCATGATTTTTTTTTCTACAAGAATTTCATGTATGCCTAAAAATTTTCATTTTACGTATAGTACTTTTAATTGTATAGAAAATTAACAAATATAAATTTAATACCTACTTAATACTATAATATAGAAAACAAGATTTTGTGGGTGTGTGTAAAAGATTGATGCCTAATATGACAGCTCATGCCCAAGGTTAAAGTCTGAAAAAGTATAGATGAAACCTCCAAGGTCATAAAAAGTTGCTAACCAAAGAAAGGTCTGGTCACAGGAAACACATAAAATGTGAAAGCCCTAGCACCACCATTCAGAAGTTGTTGGAAAAGTAGGTTTTTCAAAAGTAGGTCCAACACCAAGGCCAAAAGGTAGAAAATATTGGTACATTTAAATAGACAGATTAAAAACAACCTGTTATATGCCACCAGATCTGCAATTCAAGGTGAATAAAAATAATAATCAGAGATTAAAAATGAACCAAATTTTAAAACAATAGGTCCATTCTAATTTTGATGTTCAATTCTCATGCATGTATCTGTACTTGAAAAGTACTAGGAAGGAAGGGTCAAAGCTTAAATGGATAATGCATAATTTATTTTCTTCTTTTTCTTTCCAATTGCACATGCACCTTGTGCAGAAAGTTCCTGACCACTTTACAAACCAGCTGACTTTTAAAATGATGTAAAAAACAAAGATTATCTCCCTTTCAGATTTATACAATTGACAGAAGGGAAAAAATTCAGTTACTGTAAAATCACATATTTTTGAGGAGTCAATTTTTGTGGTTTAAGGAAAATATATTGATTCATTTAGGGATTTGATTTTGTGGTCGAAGAATTGTTCAGAAGTAATACATGTATGGTATATGTGAAAATTACATTTCATGGTTGACATAAATTTGTGGGACTCTTCATACTCTGAAAACCATGAAAATTAAATCCCCCGAAAATAAGTGATTTCACAGTTTATCTAAATATAAATGTACATCAAAAACAAACTTAACACAATCTTTGGACATTTTTATTTGGAAAAAATGCATGGATAAGTAATATTATATACCTTTCATTTATAAATCATTCAGAATTGGGTCATAATGGAGAATTGATAGTTTTCTAGTCCCAACTGACTGCAAACCAGATTCAGTAATGTAAATGCACTGACCTTTCACTTCATGAACTATGGAAGTGTTTTTACAAAAATATTCATCAGAATTTAGAAAACAAATGATAGCAGTCTCCAAGTAACAGATTATTTTTTTAATTTAATATGTGTATCATATTCAAACTGTCAATACTTATTTCTAAAACACAATCATAATGATAGATATACATGGTAGATTTACATGTACATTTCATGAATTTAAATATTCTTTCCTAAAATCCTCAAATTGTCAATATTTATCTCTAAAACACAATCATAATGATAGATACACATGTACATGTCATGAGTTTAAATATTCTTTCCTAAAATCCTCAAATTGTCAATATTTATTTCTAAAACACAATCATAATGATAGATACACATGTATATGTCATGAATTTAAATATTCTTTCCTAAAATCCTCAAAGTCCTTCTCACTGAACACAGACTCTGCTGCTGGTTTGGTCTCCTTTTCCTTGTGGTTCTTGGATGATCTCCCCTTGTTATGTTCCAAAATCTACAAAAACAAGGAGTTCATTCATCTTTTGATGTTAGATTCATTAATTTACAAAGATTTTAGGCTGTCAAAACGCTTTTGTTTATTTATTGAGATTTAAGTTATTCATTAACATGAAAAGTTTTCTAGAAATACACTTTTTAGCTCACCTGAGCCGAAGGCTCAAGTGAGCTTTTGCTGATCACATTTTGTCCATCGTCCATCCGTCTGTCTAGCTGTCTGTCTGTCCGTCTGTAAACTTTTCACATTTTCGACTTCTTCTAGAGAACTACTGGGCCAATTTTGACCAAACTTGAAACAAAGCATCCTTGGGAGAAGGGGAATTTAAATTGTTAAAATGAAGGGCCAAGTCCCCTAAAAAGGGGAGATAATCAAGAAACAACAAAAATAGGGTGTGGTCATTAAAAAATCTTCTTCTCAAGAACCACTGGGCCAGAAAAGCTGAAACTTATGTGGAAGCATCCTGGGGTAGTGAAGATTCTAAATTGTTCAAATCATGACCCCCAGGGATAGGGCGGGGCCACAATGGGCACTCAAAGTTTTACATAGAAATATATAAAAAAAATCTTTAAAAATCTTCTTCTCAAGAACCACTGGGCCAGAAAAGCTGAAACTTATGTGGAAGTATCCTGGGGTAGTCAAAATTCTAAATTGTTAAAATCATGACCCCTAGGTGTAGGGCAAGACCTCAATGAGGAATCAAAGTTTTACATAGAAATGATAAGGAAAAATCTTTGAAAATCTTCTTCTCAAGAACCACTGGGCCAGAAAAGCTGAAACTTATGTGGAAGCATCCTGGGGTAGTGTAGATTCTAATTTGTTAAAATCATTACCCCCGGGGGTGGGTGGGGCCACAATGGGGAATCAAAGTTTTACATAGAAATATATGAGAAAAATCTTTAAAAATCTTCTTCTCAAGAACCACTGAGCCAGAAAAGCTGAAACTTATGTGGAAGCATCGTGGGGTAGTGAAAATTCTAAATTGTTAAAATCATGACCCCCGGAGTTGGGCGGGGCCATAATGGGGAATCAATGTTTTACATAGAAATAAATGGGAAAATCTTTGAAAATCTTCTACTCAGGAACCACTGGGCCAGAAAAGCTGAAACCTATGTTGAAACATCCTGGGGTATTGTATATTCTCAATTATTTAAATCATGACCCCCGGGGGGTTGGGCGGAGCCACAATGGGGAATCAAAGTTTTACATAGTAATATATAGGAAAAATCTTTGAAAATCTTCTTCTCAAGAACCACTGGGCCAGAAAAGCTGAAACTTATGTGGAAGCATCCTGGGGTAGTGTAGATTCCAAATTGTTCTAATCATGACCCCTGGGGTAGGGTGGGGCCACAATGGGGAATCAAAGATTTATAATGTTGAATCAAAGCATCCTATGGTAGTGTAGATTTCAAATTGTTTAAATTATGATCAGTTGGGTAGGGTAGGGTCACAATACAATTACAAGGGGTAATCTGGTAAAGAACGGAATGGTCAACGTTTCTCAGGTGAGTGATGTGGTCCATGGGCCTCTTGTTAAAAATAAATGTAAATAATTTTGCATTTTTGATAAAAAACGGTCATAAATGGGCTTATTTTGTTCAAGATAAAGTATGTTATATGAATTTAAAGTGGTCTTAGAAAACCAACTTAAAGCTGAACAGGATTCTTAAAAGGAATCTGTCAGCCATTTTTGTTCCCGGGTCTCGCTACTCTGCAGACCCCTATAAATAGGGCAAAACTTAGTCTCTGTTCAGTGTAATCAGTCGACACCAGTGTAGACCGACGTATGCTATATAGAACTTGGTAGCGAAAATATACTGACACGCAAAAGAAACGCAACAAGCAGTAATCTACAAATGTTTGATTTTTTATTTCCTGATTTTCAAAAGCAAATAAAGTATGGCTAAACTCACTTTTCAGAACATCATAGATTTGATAAAAATAGTAAATGTTTATCTGTTTACTTTACTAAGTAAAATATGACTGTTAAAACACCCCCCTCCCAGCCATTCAAGTAAAACATGCAAGACTGCTCTAAACAACAATTACAGCTTAACTTCTACGATACAATAGGTTCATTAATATCGAGAACTGAGCAAAGGAATTATTCTTTGGCATTTTTAAATGCCTGTTTTTCAGATGATAAGGTCGAATTTTCTCTAATTTAGAGAAGTGTAGCCACCCTTGGACTTCCGGTACAAGGACTGTCCTTAACGCATATGATACATAAGACCCTGTTGAGGCGTAATGTAGTAAAATTTTGCATCAGCAACTCTCCATTACCTTTACATTGAAATTTTCCAGCTAGAGCAATGGAAATGTGTACATAAACCATTTTCAAGTATCCTTAGCATCTTTATGGGAAACGAAAGGATAGTTTATTTTTTGAAATATTGCTGCATTACTTATGATGAACAGTTAAAAACCCTTAAAAATCCATAACATTGCCAAATGTTTTGTTAAAAATGCAATTTTTGATTTCTTTTAAGCAGACTCAAACTTGACTTCCGGTTATGGTATGGAAATCGTTCAACCTTTAAATTACCGATGTTTACCAAATTGAAGATATTCATTATTTAGGATACAAAATTCTTTACTTAAATACATATTTATTTCCCCCTAAAGTAGAGTGTTGCGTTTCTTTTGCATGTCAGTATAATAACGTAATACTTCATCTAATGAAGGAAAATAAGGTACCAAATAAATTTACAATTATAGTTGTATAAGTCAGTGCAGTATACAAACAACACAAATAAAGGTAACTGCAATAAAATATAAACAAAGGTAATCAATGCAAGATAACCAGCACGAACAAAGGTCGCCATTCCACGCCGATACCCATGACAATAAAGCAGTCAGGTGTAAGGAATGCAACGAGTATACCCTAGTATTGATGTATCGTACATAATGCTATCGAAAATGACGCATGCCTATTTACGAATCCTGTTCAGCTTTAAAACATCACAGTAAAATTAAATCCGTTTTTTAGGATGTCAAATACATTGGTACATGTACTATATATAAAGCTATTATTACTCTCTACTATTAGTTAAAAAAGATATTGTACAGTACTGTATCATGATACAGATACCTACAGTATTTACAGTCTTGGAATCAGGTTTTCCTCCAACGTTTGAAATCATGTTGAGATAATGCAGAGATTCCTCAGTAAAGTCAAGGGATTTATTTCTGTTGTATGTCTCTGAAAAATATGCACTATTTTACAATAAATCAACCTTGAAGCTGATATAATAAAATTTAAAAAGGATATTTTTTAAGGCAGCAAAGATTACAAAGGATTAAAGTGCAGAATTCCATTGCCATTGTAAATATACATTTGAGAAAAAAATTTCACTGGCTGACAATGCACATGAAACCAATCAGATTTTACACTTATTTTCTATTTATACCTAGAGCTGATTCCTTTGAGAGTTTTGTCTTAGCTTTGCTGGTTTGTTGTTTCTTCTTGCGTTTCTTGATGCCTCGCTTTGAAGAGTCCTCCTTGATTCTAACATCTTTTGAAGCTCCTTTTCTTTTCTTCAGACTGCCTGGTATTAATTTGAAAACAAAACATGTATAATGCCATCATCATATTTTTGAAAACTTTATTGTATATTAATATATTTTATGTGATTTGATGACTTGATTGGATATAGCGTCATAAACAGCTGCAGGATGGACCTAAAGGACTGCTCCCAAGATTAGCAATGTGTAGTACTGTATAAGGTCAATCGCAACTTCTCAGACCTTTCCGACTAGTGGAGAACAACCTCAAATGTATTACTTAGACACCCTGACAACCCCCTTGTAAAATTTGAAATAAATATGGGACGATCTCTTATCTCTAGAGTATGGAATGTAACTTTATTGAATGTAAATATATTACCTAAAATAAACAATAGAAGGAACTTTTAAATCCGTCTATCAAATATTTAAATAAACAGGGAGATGTATAAATTTTTAACATCCAATATCAAATATTTAAATAAACAGGGAGATGTATAAATTTTTAACATCCGTCTATCAAATATTTAAATAAACAGGGAGATGTATAAATTTTTAACATCCAATATCAAATATTTAAATAAACAGGGAGATGTATAAATTTTTAACATCCAATATCAAATATTTAAATAAACAGGGAGGTGTATAGATTTTTAACATCCAGTGATGATAATACATTTGAGGTTGTTTTTCCAACCTCCAACGGAAAGACCCCAGATCAAAGGCATTTGTTTCATAAACGGGATACCCCCTACTTAAAAATAAGAAGGGGGTGTCCTGTATACGAAACAAGTGGCTGTGCCCCAGATGACAGGGGCTGGCTCTGTCTGCCTGCAGACATGTGTTACAAAATAAAAAAAAAAATAATTTAAAAACATAGGGTATGCTAATTAAAACTGATTTTAGTATCTCATTAATGTTTTTTAAAATAATTATTTTATACATGCCTAGAGTAAGCCCCTCTGGCAAGACAATTTATTGGACAATTACAGGACTTAAAAACAGAAGCCTCTTCATTAATATAGAAGATGAGTAAATTTCTATGTGGATAGAACAAATTAGATAAAGGCACCTGATGAAATCGGTCCCAGGCACACAGCATCGTTTTTGAAAGTGGGGGGGGGGGGG
>PRKT01000193.1:621930-642556 GCA_003671525.1 Saccostrea glomerata
GTAGCATTTTGAAAGAATTTCACAGAAATTTCTATTTTTAGTAACCACAGCAACACCGTTCATCGAAATCAAAAACTGATACACAGAATTATGTTTCTTAGTGTAGTCTACTTGTGTGCCAAGTTATATTGAAATCAGACCAAAACTGTAGGAGGAGTAGCATTTTGAAAGAATTTCACAGAAATTTCTATTTTTAGTAACCACAGCAACACCGTTCAGCGAAATCAAAAACCGATACACAGAATTATGTATCTTAGTGAAGTCTACTTGTGTGCTAAGTTATATGGAAATCAGACCAAAACTGTAGGAGGAGTAGCATTTTGAAAAATTGTTTACAGACAGCTAGACAGACAGACAGACGGACGGACGACGGATGCATTACTATCGCATAAGCTCTTCTGGTCTCTGACCAGTAGAGCTAAAAACGGAAAATTAAAAATTGCCCAAACTTGCTATAAATATACTGTGGTAAAAAGTGGGGGGGGAACCATCTTTTCAATGGATATTTTCTATAGTAAAGGTAATGTTGGGGAAACAAGTGGGCCCCCTGGCCCCCTATTGCTACGTGCCTGGGTCCCTAGTAAACAGATAAATTCAGAATCTGGTGAATTTGGCACTTACTGCTTTTTAATTATTAGTGTTTTTTTTGTGTGTGAGATCTGTGATAAGAAATTTCGGAGATCAGAAGGTCAAATGAATGAACTTTTTGGAGTAGAGAACCAGGTGCGAAATTAATTTGCACTAGAATATGATCAGATGTACATGTAGGCCTACATTCATCAACTGGCACCCATTAGAATGAACCAGAGACGTATAAGAGACAGACAGAGGAAAATTTCCGAAAAAAATGAAGTATGCATTCACCTTTCCCCTCCTGATCCTCTTCATCAAATAACTGTAAACTCTTGCGTAATATGGACGAAGACATAATCCTAAAATAATTATCCTATTTTTTAGTTATTTGATCTATTTAATGACTCTTTTTTTTTAGAATATGCTAGGCATAGTAGGCCAGTAAACAAATACTCGTGGTACATAACACAAGATATTTTAGCATCTTGAGCCCGATTCCTAAAATTCTGATTTTCAAGATATTTGGCAAAGTTTTTTGTTTGTTTTTTTTGTTTGTTTTTTGTCCTTTAAGAAATTTATCGCAGTGTAATTCGCATAAATAATAAAAATTAAGTATGATGAACCATTTAGGGAGAGCAGGGACCTATATACTAATAATATCTTGTGTTATGTACCACGAGTATTTGTTTACTGGCCTACTATGCCTAGCATATTCTAAAAAAAAAGAGTCATTAAAAAGGATAATTATTTTAGGATTATGTCTTCGTCCATATTACGCAAGAGTTTACAGTTATTTGATGAAGAGGATCAGGAGTGTGAATGCATACTTCATTTTTTTTCGGAAATTTTCCTCTGTCTGTGTTCATTCTAATGGGTGCCAGTTGATGAAGGTATCACACCGGTAATTGTTTTCACTATATAATTCTATATAGAATAAAAAATCGTTAAAAATCAGGTATTTGTTTACATGAAAAAATATTTAGCAGCAGGTGTTTTACCTGTCACATTAGCTGACACCAAAAAACAGGGTACCCACACGGCATTTTCAGACTTTTTCCATCTGCAAACAGGGCTACCGTCAAATCCACGTGTTTTCACTTTGTTTATCAACACCTCGAGTGCATCTCAGGAAGTAGCCTCCTATGCCCTGAAAAAAATAGTTCCTGTCATAAACCATTATTTATTCACAAGGTACATAAAATTTACTAGGCACAGGTACCAAAGCAATCTCCCATGCAGAGTTGTCGTTCGTTTCTCTCTCATACATGAATGTATGAGCCGATGGTAGAGAGTGAATGTATGAGCCGATGGTAGAGAGTGGTACCAAAGTTGTAAAAATGGCTTGGAAGAAAATAGGAAAACGCCTCAAAAGAAAAGAAAATTAATTTTATATATATGGACCTACATTTGAATAAGTTCATTTTGATTGGTCAATTACCGGAGTGATACCTGAATGTAGGCCTACATGGGTGTCGAGTGGTTACGACCCGATTCCGTGTTCGACCCGCGTGGTAACGACCCGGGTGGTTTCGACCTACTTATAATTATATACATACAGGTAAATAGAGGGGTTCACACTATAAGGTATGGTATAGCACCGTCCCTTGATGTCTCTTGTAGACTGGCAACCATTAATAGACCTTTATCTTTTAATCCATCACAATATCTGCACACCATCATGTTAATATTGGTTTAATCTTTTTATTATGTTCTGTAACGCAACTGAGGATAATATAGCTAGCGATTATGTCCAACTCTGCTTCAACCTCAAGCCAGTCACAAAATAATGTGGATCCTGTGCTACTCGCAATATATGCGTAGGATTACAGATCTTTATAGATCAATGAGAACAACACTTTGCTTTTGTAGAACGCATTGTATTCTGGAAATTTACATCAACATGACATCTTGTTAATACAAGAAATAAGGGAGAAGTGCCTAAAATGCATTCTCATACCCTGTTTATATACTTGCTGACAGCCCAATACCGTTAGGCTGCTATTAGGCACCCATTAGGCCTCTGTTAGGCTCCCATTAGGCCTCTGTTAGGCTTCTATTAGGCTCCCAAATAATAGGGTCTCCTGCTACCTAACATGATTAGGCCTCCGTTAGGCTCCTATTAGGCATCCATTAGGCCTCCGTTAGGTGTTTGGCACCAAGTAATAGGGCCCTTTACCACCTAACATGATTAGGCCTCTAAGACGCCCAATGTTGTTAGGATACCATTAGGCTACCTATTGCTAGTGATAAGAAAATTTACTACTAAACATTACTAAGTATAAAAGTTTAACTACTGAAATCTCATCTACTCATAACTGTATATATGTTACGCGATAAAAACACTAAAAAAACACTACAATGGTCCCTCCTTAACAACTATGGACATCCACTGTCCATTAAAAAAAAACACGACAATTTAACAAAATAAATATATACAAACTTACTTTACCGATATAGAAAAATAATCTACATATATATTTGATTAGAATGATTTTGAAAACATGTTAAAACAATGGACACAAAATAACAATTGTCAAAGCATATACTTCCTGAGCTCACTGAACACAATATAAAACAACTAACAAGTCAATAAGTTTTTTTTTTTTTAGTCTAGTTCTTCTGCACTACATTCCCTCTCATGTTGGGCCCTAGCGTGTTCCATCATTTCACTGTGGAGATACGAAAAGAAATCCCTCCAGTCAATTTGTTCTGGGTCTAGAAATCGAGAAGTTGATATTTGGTGATTTCGTCTAATTGAAATGCCATCGGGCGTTGTTCGCCTGGTGGTTATTAGGTTTATACTTATTGTCTCAACAATTTCAGTTACGTCAAAAGAAGGTTCTTCGTTTTGAATGTTTTCATTATGATCACACTCGATCTCTTCATTGTCTCTTGCCGCGTCTTCTTCTAATGTTTCGACAATATCGTTATTACTATTGGAAGTTTCCGACATTTTATCAACAGATTTCTCTTTTTCTCCAGAAATTCCGTCTAAGAGACTATCTATCCAGTCTTCTTCTAATATATCAAAATCTAATGTCTCTTGTTCCTCCTTCGGCACATCAATATCAAGAACTTCCTCCCCCAATACCAAAGGTCTGTTGTTATCTTCTTTGTTCATCATCCTTGGTTTTTGACTTGAACGAATCTTTAAATTTAATTCTTCGATTTCTTCTCTATCTTTAAGTTCAATTATCGATAATTTCGCAATTTCCTTCGCATCTCTGTGCTGTTTTCCATGAAATCGCTTCAGGTGCGAAACTAAATATTCTAATCTAAATGAATAAATTCCGCAGTTATTCAAGGGACACTTCCTCACTTTAACAATGTTTTTGTGTCTTTGATTTTCATGTTGTTTTAGATTTTTTACACTTGCAAATAATTTCCCACAATGTTTACAAAGCACTGATTTTCGAACGTCCATCCTTTACTTAAGCTCCAAAGTACTAACATAATCTTTTAATCTTTCAGCCTTTCTTAAACTTCTTCCAAACCTCGTGGCATTTTTGTTTACAATAATCGCTGTATCTCTACTCGATCTCATTTCAGTTTCCGACTCGGATTCTAATTCGGCATCTTTACCTAATCCTAATTCGGCGCCCGAGTGCGATTTTAATTCAGTGTCGGCGTTAGGCCCCGGTTCGGCATCTGCACATTCTTCCCCATTCCTGGGTTGTATTTCATTTCTCTCCAAATGTTCATCATCTTTAAAAGCATCCAAATTTGGTAGTTCTGTAGGAAAACTTTTTTCTTGAATTCTTCCATTGAACCAATTAATTTTCTTTTCGCCTTTGTATTCTTTTAAATTATCTCCGTGGACGACAACTCCCGATAAGTCCTTTTTATGTTGGATTTTGTAGAGTACTTCAGTAATTTTTTTGGTTATTATCCAGGGGCCGTTCCAATTTCTACATATTTTCTGTTTTTCTAATTTCTTGATCTCATCTTCTAAAGCTTGTCCCTTGTACAATGGAACCCTTCTTGGAGGTTCTCGGATAGGTTTTTCATTATAAAGTTTTATCTCATGGTATCCCAGATTTGTTCTTCCTACTTCTCCTGGTCTTGCAAAACAATCTTGTTTACTAATAATGAACGCTTTGAATACCTTCGCTTGTGTTTCATCAAGGTGTTCGCATCCCCTTTTGTACACGTCGTGTAGATGTTCCGGGATGTCAATAGTCGAGCTATTTTTCACTTCAATTTGTTCTATATTGCTATCACTTGTTTCTAATTCAAATACTGGCCCAACTTTATAAATCGGGGTAAACAATGCTATATGCGTATGTCGGTAGATCTTCACGTCCTCTGCCTTTGGATTAAATATCCTAGCGTAGATAACCGCATATTTAGAATCAACCAATGTCCTTGCTATAGCTAACCCATACCGTTCCATGAAAGGTCTCTCAGGCGTAAGAACTCCGAGGTATTCCCCTGAATTCGTTTTATTACGCTCAGCGAGTCCAGAAGGAACCAGGGCTTCACCACCAGCTGGGACTAATGTTGACTCCAGTGCTATCACTCTTCCAGGCCCTACTCCATCAGAGCCTCCCAAAGGTACTTTGGCACCTTTTACAATAAAACTCTTTTCATCGTGATCCCATCCACAACGAAACTTTTCAATAAAATCTTCACCAAGGAGATTATGCTTCACACCTCCTACGATAACAGGATGCTCAAAAGCATCGTCACCAAAGATTAATATCATAGTAGCTTCTCCAGCACAATCGAGAGTTCGCCCATCCGCTACGATGTATGTAGCTCTAACAGGACTTAGAGTGGGTTTTTCTAAGATGCTTTCAAAAGTTTCCTTAGATACAAACGTCCGCTTGGCTCCAGTATCTATTTTCCACTCTATAGATGTTCCTTCAAGCATTCCTTTAACTCTCATATTACTCATACCTTCAACTACAGTATGCTGTATTTTCATATTGGTCTTCTCACGACTTCTGTCCATCATTACATCATCTTTAACATCATGACCATGGTTTCTATCTTCCTTGCTTTTTCTCCTCCTTTTCCAATATTTTTTCGTTCTCTCCTTCTTGTAATCTTTATTTTCGTAAGGCCTCTTCAATCCGACTGATACACGGCCTTCCGCACCAGTCGCGTTTAGTTTAAATCTTGCCTTAACTCTTTTTCCACACAATTCGCAGGTTCGCGAGGAATTGTGTACCTATTGTGTCCCTGTTTGAACAATTCCCTTGGATTACGGCGCTTAGGATTATAAGGGCGTCCCCTTCTTCCTAGAGTTCCATATCTACAAGTTTCGGGGTTTCTCGGATTTTCATGGGTACCGTAGAATCCTTCACCCGCGCTTGGGGGCTTGGCGGTACCGGTAGCTACCTTAAAATTATTCTCCCCGGTCTCAGTTTCAATTTCATATATCTGTCGGTGGACGACTTTGTGGTCCTTTGACAGTTCTCTTTCTCCAACTCTCAGGCATTCCTCTTGCATAGCATTTATGACAGCTTCCTGCAATGTCTTAGGCCTGGTTCGCTTCACTGCCAGACGAAAATCTTCGGACTGTCCACATTTGTCTAAAAATGACTTAATGGCATTTTCCTCCACTATGTCAGGGTTTTCTGGATAAGCCCGCCTGTAAAGGTCTTCAATTGCCTGTCCAAAATCTCTCAAGGACTCTCCAGATTGCCGCTTTCTTAGTTTAGCATCTGCTATATAGCGTTCCTTCATAGCAGAATGGCCAAATCGCTGTTCCATCTTTTGTTTAAGTTGTTCGTAATCCTTTTGAACTGCAAGGGGTATCCCGTAGGCAAAACTCTCAGCCTGACCTCTCAGTGTACTCAACAGTACTCGACGAGACTTCTCTGGTCCCCATGAGTTTAACTCAGCAATATTCTCAAAATATTGGTAAAATTCATTCCAAACGTCATTGTTTACTCCGGAAAAGGTCCTCCTAACTGGATATTCATTCACCCTCGAACTCATCTCATGTTGTGTGCTCTTTATTGGAGTTGCATCAGCAAATGGCAGTTCTAAGTCATGTCCTATTCCAGGAGAACCTTGACCTACATTAGGGGCGTTAGGCCTCAGATGCCCAACCACGTTAGGTTCCTGATAGGTACCTTTTGGGTTGTTGGATGCCTTGCCACCAAATAAGCCAAAGTTTGATCCCTGATGAATTTCTGTTACCTGGTCGTTAGCTTCAGAGCTTGTTCCCACATATTTCCATGATACTATTATGATCAGTAATAGTATTACACTTACAACTGATCCAAGGACAATTGTTGCATTTCTATAAGACTGTCGGACAATTTCATGATATGGAAAATGAGTCCAGGCTATATACATTAAGCAACATCCAACCAAAGCAAAAAGAAACCAAATAGAAAGGGCTCTCTTTAAGCTCGGTCTAGACTCATTTCTTTCTCGGTAGACACTCATAGGAAACTCGGATTTTACTGGAGAGCAACCCTGCGAGATACTTGTGGGCCTGCACTCCTGATAATTAGGTGTGCCTGGACCTACTCGACTTGTGGGTAGCGCATCTCCCTCAAACCCTGGTGAGTTCCCAATTCCGGAGTCGTTTAAATGACTTTCAAAATCTTGTTCTACCTTTCTCGGCGTTATCCTTCTCCTAACTATTGGTGTTTCCATCCTGCTCAGTGTAGTCTTAATCCAATATAGCACTTGAATAATTTCAAAGAATCCCACCGCTGCCACCAATTGTAACGCAATTGAGGATAATATAGCTAGCGATTATGTCCAACTCTGCTTCAACCTCAAGCCAGTCACAAAATAATGTGGATCCTGTGCTACTCGCAATATATGCGTAGGATTACAGATCTTTATAGATCAATGAGAACAACACTTTGCTTTTGTAGAACGAATTGTATTCTGGAAATTTACATCAACATGACATCTTGTTAATACAAGAAATAAGGGAGAAGTGCCTAAAATGCATTCTCATACCCTGTTTATATACTTGCTGACAGTCCAATACCGTTAGGCTCCTATTAGGCACCCATTAGGCCTCTGTTAGGCTTCTATTAGGCTCCCATTAGGCCTCTGTTAGGCTTCTATTAGGCTCCCAAATAATAGGGTCTCCTGCTACCTAACATGATTAGGCCTCCGTTAGGCTCCTATTAGGCATCCATTAGGCCTCCGTTAGGTGTTTGGCACCAAGTAATAGGGCCCTTTACCACCTAACATGATTAGGCCTCTAAGACGCCCAATGTTGTTAGGATACCATTAGGCTACCTATTGCTAGTGATAAGAAAATTTACTACTTAACATTACTAAGTATAAAAGTTTAACTACTGAAATCTCATCTACTCATAACTGTATATATGTTACGCGATAAAAACACTAAAAACACTACAGTTCAATAATGAAAAGTTAAAATGGCTTTCTACAAATGAAAATGAGTAAATCTTAAGATTATAAAATCAGTTCATATCAAAATATTGTATATGATTTTTGAATATTACTATATTGTATTTACAATATTTGCATACCACCATGGGTAAATTGGTTTAATGTTTCATTATGTACATTGTCTATTTTATGTAATGATATACTTGTATCTGTGTTATGCCCCCAGTGGGACCATGATTGGAAATAAATCTATTCTATTCTATTCTATTCTATACCTTAGGTATACACATGGTTACACAGTAGCTGTATGGCTTCAGGGAGGGATACATGTCAATTATTGAAGTCAATAGTAAACTTGAGATTGTTTGTAGGACAAGGATGCAATTAATTTCATTTGAAATATATAAATAATTTTATATTTGAACATTTTTCCTTAAAAACTAATCAGCTCTTTGTGGGATAATATACGAATTTATTGTCTATAAATGTATAATAAATGGTTTAAATAGACATGATTATTTAGAAATATTTTTAATAATAAACAGTCACGATCGGTTAAAAAAATCTGAGTATTTTGAATTAGACCCCAAAAAATGTTTTTAAACTATCGAAATTGTTATAATTAATATTGCTTCGGAACGAAACCACTCGGGTCAAAACCACGCGGGTCGAACAAGGAAAGGGGTCGAATCCACGCGGGTCGAACAAGGAAGCGGGTCGTACCCACCAAAACTGACTAGAAGTGCTACGTTTTGTGGATCTGACTGACTTAATTGGTTTGAAAATTCAGCTGGACTACTTTTTTGTGGTATTTTAAAAACACCTGAGACATTTTGTCAATAATTCGTTGATTCAATAATTCCAATTCCAAAGCCAGATAACGCGATAATCACTAGATATTTCTGAAATACCTGTTTTATATCTAATACAATTAATTTACTATAGGGATAAACGAAGATTTTTGCATTTTGTTTAACCTCGTTCTATGTGATTTGTTTTGGAGCCATTTCCTCGTACGTTTATTATCTAGAAGATAAGAAATCATTCACACATTACGTACTTCAGAAGAATGAAGCTAACCACCACACTCCTTGTTCTTAGTACTGTTATTTGTACAAAAGGTAAATTCTTTTTTTCATATTGAATGAATGGGACGTAAAGCAACAATCAATCAATCAATCAATCATATTGAATATAACCTTAAACGATGAACCAAAAAATACTTCAAGGACGATTAACTACATATGATGTTTATATAGAATAATTTATAAAACGTGACTTTATATTAAAAACCAGTCTGGGGGTACTGAGTATCTAATTTATGTATTTTTTTCTCGTGACCTACTTGTGTCCGTGGCAGGACAACCTACGACATACTCCAGTACTTTGCCTTAAGTTAATCTTTTCGAAACTATTTCATTGCCATAAGAACCAGGGAAAGGGGACCAGGGGGGGGGGGGTGTATAGTCCGTACAAAATAATGAACGAATGTAAAGTTTCTATTAGAGATACCATTGAAGATTTCTTTTCCTATCCTATATATGTCATCTATTTTCACTTGTTCTGCCAAACACTTTAAAATCTGTCATGTTTGATTTCAAACCGTTCTTTCACTTGTGATCTTCCTTGAAAAAAAGCTTATCTACCAAAACTTGGAAAAATCTTGATTGAAATCTTTTTATGTTGTCTAAATGTTGTCTAAATGCTTAGAAAGCATGTACGTAGGTGAATCCAAAGGCTTACTTATTTGCCAGGCTTGGGGACCAGAAAACTTAGACGCACTTTTTAATGAATTGCATTTAGCTTTTACACTTCTAATAGCCCTTCACAACAGTTTCGTTTTAAATCATCATTTCGTTTTCTTTGTTCGATACAAACTTTATTTGATTTTACGTATTTACTATATATACAAAAAGGATCTTTTCTGTTAATACAATATAGTAATTATGCAAAACCAAATATAGTACTATGTTACCGTCCCCTGTGGTTTCGATTGACCTTGTCGGGAAATACAATCTGCCATTTTGTTATTGCTAACTAACGTTTTTCATATTAGTTGTTATACATTTTTAAAA
Organism: Saccostrea glomerata; assembly: GCA_003671525.1. Lineage (NCBI taxonomy): Eukaryota > Metazoa > Mollusca > Bivalvia > Ostreida > Ostreidae > Saccostrea > Saccostrea glomerata. The sequence continues at coordinate 631,914 of PRKT01000193.1, forward strand.
CAATAAATTGTCTAGAGTGATTTTTCCCACTTTCCCCAATTATGACATGGAGCATTCAACAGGTGTGAACGATCGACAACGGATGGTTTCTTCTCCATGGCACCTGGTCCCACCTCTGATGGTTATAAAGGTCCGTGTTTGCTCTTCTCCTGATCTGTATTGTTAAATGGACCTCTGAGCATGGTTATTATTTGTTATCTTCATAGTTCACCAAGAATTGAATTCAGGACATTGTTTTTTTCTGAATGTCAATCAAAAAATTTTTTTTTTGAATTTATTTACACCATAACTGACACTGAATTCCGTAATTGCGTTTGCCCGATCATGACAAGGAGCACCTGACTGATTTGACAGGGCGACATGGGATGCTTACTCTTCCATGCCGTGACATCCGATCCCAGTCCCGATGTTTTTAAAGAGCTGTGCTAACGATTTGCATAACTGCAAGTCTGCAATGGACTTCTAAACTTGATTAATGTATTGTTTTATAAATCTCCACATTTCATTGTGTGGAAAGTGACCAAGGAAGATACATATTTACCGTATCTTTTGATTTTTGTGTATGCATATATTTTTTTCCTTATAATTTCCATTTGGACAATCATTTTCGGATCAAATGTACATATTTTCTGTAATATTTTCAATTTGGACAAAACCTAAATTGATTTTTCAGGATGTGAAGTTGGTTGGATACAATTCCAAAATAAATGCTACATGTTTAGCCACACAGCATCGAACTGGGCAGAATCCGAGGTAGAGCATTACACTGTTCATAGAGATGACCTTATTTTTCTTTATTCAAAGCAAGGGGTATTTTTCTAATGTTATGTCCTTTCATAATATCTTAAAATATAACATGGATATATTATGCTAATTTAAAAAAAATCTCTCTGAATTTAAGAAAATTTTCCGGAAAATGCAATCTTCTATGTTTTTTTCCCTCATAAAGTTCACTAAATATGATGCTACATATTAAACATGTGTACATAATTATATTAGTTGAGGCCAATATTAAGTTATTGTATAAATAACAAAAGAAAATCACTTATTTTTATTAAATGATCCACAAAATGCTTTGAATCATACAGAAAGGAATCGAACCAATCTATTTTTTAGCATCATATACTGTCTAGAATTAAGGTATCCGTCAATGTATTTTTAGAGCATATGCAACGCATTTCATTCAAAACTTGCTGAGCCAATGACGAATGCAGAATCAAAATTTTTGATCAGCCATAGTCAGAACCAAGGTGAGTTTAATCAATTCATATAATTTGATATTAATTTGTTATGCATGAATTCAAAGAAGGTTTTGTGGATTTTCTTTGAATGAAATGCATAGCTTCGATACGAAACATATGGTCGTATAATCTATAAATTGACTACAGACACAACATATTGAAGAATACCTTACGTTCAACTTTGATATTAACACATGTCCAAGCTAAACATTATGACAAATTTTAACACATATTTCTTGCATATAATTAAGCAGCAGGCCAGTATTGGATTGGGATATCTGACATTATTGAGGAAGACAGATGGATTTATTCTTCTAATCTACAACCAATCCAAGTCAACAGTTTTGAAGCTAGTCAACCTAACCAACACGTGTCGGCAAATTGTGTCGTCATTTGGCGACCATTCCATGGACTTTGGGCAGATGAACCTTGTGATAAGCATTACAATTTCATCTGCGAACGGCAAGAGTGAGTTTTTTTTTTTTTCCTTTTTTATTTGTATTCATATTAAGCAGAATTTGTGCAAAATCTTATGCATGAAAAAGAGAAAGTACTCCGTACTTGCTGTGGCCCTCAACTCGAAATTTAAATATATCGACGACGTATTGTCAATTAACAATTGTAATTAACATTCTTATGTCGATACGATATATCATTGTGAGCTTCAGATAAAAGATACCACAGAGTCTGACACATCTGTTTCATATTAAGATATTTTACTTGAAAAGACGTTAATGGTAATTTAACAATCAAGCTATATGGTAAACGTGATGACTTAAACTTTTCTATCGTCAAAGTCCCTTACTTATAATATATGCAGCAATATACCTTCATCCCCTGCATACGGGGTTTATATTTCTCAGTTGATTTGATACTCAAGAGCATGCTCTACGTATGAACAATTTCTAAAACGAGGAAAATTATTGACAAAAAGTTGATGAAACAAGAATATCAGCATTCTCGTTTAAAGTCACCATTTCGTAAGTTCTATGGTCATACAATGACCTTGTCAGCAAATACAATTCATCATTGAGTCAAATGCTGACTGACGTTTTTATACTAATTGTTAGTCCATTATTTATACACTGAATTGACGACGGATTTTCCCGTTATTTCCCGATGATGACAAGGAGCACACAGCGGGTGTGACCGGTCAGCAGGGGATGCTCACTCCTACATGGCACCTGATCCCACCTCTGATGTTTCAGAGGTACGTGTTTGCTCTGCTCCTGATTTGTATTGTTTTATGGACTTTTGATCTAGAATACTGTTCGTTATCTCCATATGTTTCATCCAAAGTAATGTCTTGTCACATAGAATACAACTGTGAAATATGAAAGTCCTAGTCTAATTGTTCAAAAGTTATGGTCAAGACTTAGGTTAATTTTTTTTCACAAGTGGGTCAAACGCCTAGGTCAAGGTCAAAAATATTTATAGCCATTGAAAGGTACTAGTAGTGTCACAAATAATGAATGAATACGCATGTAAATTTTGAAAGCCCTAGCACCAACACGTCAAAAGTTATGGACAAGGTTAAAATCTGATAATATTTAGTAAAAGTGGGACAAACTCCAAGGTCAGGGTCAGAAGATCAAATTTCTTGGTACTCAAAGAAAGGTCTTGTCACACGAAATGCAGCTGTGAAATATGAATGCTATAGTCACCCACACTCAAAAGGTATGGGCAAGTTTTGGCAGACAAAGTTAGACAAACGGATAAGACAGACGGATCCACTAAAAGGACACAACTGGTATATTCAAGTATAAGATTGCAACATTTGTTTAACATACGTTGCAATTTTACATGTGTATACCCCCGAATCTTCGATTACGGGGGTATAAAAATGTAGAAAAACATCTTAAACACTTTCTCATAGAAAACCATTAGGTGATCCTTGTAATTAATGTTCAAATATCCTTATTAAGTGCAGATTAAAGTTAGTTGACATCTTATCCTACCGAAGGGGGGGGGGGGCAAGACGAGGCCCCATTTGGAGATCAAATTTTATTATAAATAATCAAAAACATGAACAAGAGATCAATGATTGGTCATGTTAAGAAATGTATCGACCTGCCCCTGATCAATATGTATACTCGTATTTAATACTCTGGAAATTGAAATTTTCTTGAAATATCAACTATCGTATAACTTTAATTTTCACTTTTAAGAATATGTATATACATGTATATCAACATAGTCTTATTTTTTCAGAGCGGATGGAGATGTTATTGGATGAAATGTGAATACCTCCTTTTTTATAGTTCCACGCCATATAATTTGTTGAGTCAATATAAAGTTAAAGACAACAATGAAAACTTTTGAAACTTTTAAAATCTATATGGATGAAGTCAATATGATGGTTAATACATGTATACAGTTTTTAGTTCACGAATCAAAGCCAAAAGATATAAGGATATACAATTGAGGAACCAACTGGCTAAAAGATTAAACATATATAGGTGAAAAGATGCTTGAATTTCGATTGACAATATCTTTGTAGTTTTTGAGATCAATTAAGTCTTCCAATAATCTGTGGGATATGACATAATCTCCAATTTAGCAGACATTTTCGAATTCATATGATTCATCAAACTGCAGATCTGTAGCTCTCCCAAAAATATATTGACAGACCGGAGAGCTACAGTGCCACCCATTGTAAAAACTGAATATTTATTAGGAACAAAAAGTTGCGCTTAGTTCTGGGTTAATTCTTCCAAATTCTTACCTCAATCACAAAAAAGATCAGTATGAAATAAATAGACGAAGTTTTCAATGACTTCGATTTCAGGGCCAGGGGGGTTATTGAAAAAAATTATAAGGAATTTTTGTTGTGGAAACAGTGAAAGAATATGTTAGGAACACACGGTTAGTAATATTTTGAGATGACAGTTTAAAAACACGGAAAAATAAATCGAGAAACAGCGCACTTTTTTGTGCGCAATAAATATACAGTTTTTTCAATGGGTGGCACTGTAGCTCTCCGGTCTGTCAATTTATTTTTCGGAGAGCTACAGTTCTGCAGCTAATATGATGCATCACATGTATGATTAATTGAAAAATACTTTCATATGAAAAGAAGACGTTTCTTTCTAAATGGCAAATGAATCATTTAGATACCTGTATATCGGCGGTGTCTTATCGATTAACTATATTCATTTTTCCTTAAACTTCAATATACCAAAACAGGAATTGGGGCGGTAAATAAAGGTAATATTCTTAATCGCAAAAGGGACCAGTCTTGTATTCCACCATATATCAAGTAAAAGACTACACCTTGTAATCTTACAAATATACATCGACCATTGCTTCCAAACGTTTTAATTACAAGAAAACTTTACAGGGCTTGGATATCGAATATCTGAAACAAAATCCTCCATCGTGTACATATTCTTCTTTACCCTATAACTATAGTGATGACTGTCCTGCTGGACACGTTATTACAGGTGACGTAAATATAGTTAAAATGAGAACCTTAGATCATTAATTTTAAAAGGTCTTAAATAAAGGGACCCCCGATCCTTCAACTTATGTCAGAATTTCATAAATATCATGAATCTTTAGATAATTACGACAGGGGATGGATAAGATATGAAAAAGAAGACTTTGATACTTTGTCTGAATGTATTAAAAGTATTAGATCTATGTACCAGCATTAAAAGATAGAGGGACAATCTGAAAACCATCTATGTTTCAATGCTCCAGAAGTAATTCTACAGGTGATAAATATCCAACTTACACTCATAGTTCCCTTTTTAAGGAAGAAATTCTTCAAAAGCATGTGTCAATTTTGAATATTTTTAATATCCCATACAACCAAAATGAATTTGAATTACCACATCTATATTGAATTCTGAAACTTCATAAAAATCTTTACAAACAAAGATACATAGCGGTTCCAGTAAATATTCAACCAAGCCTCTTTCTTTACTCCTCATCAAGATATAACAGTACTGAAAGAGAAACTTCAAGAGTACAGTGCAACAATATATTCAAAAAGTGGTATAAATCACATGTTGATTTTACTTTTAAAAAAAAGTTTTTTTCCAAAATCAACAGCTTAAAAACGTACGATTTTTCAACTTTATACACACCAATTGCCTACGATAAATTGAAGTCCAGGCTTTTTGATATAGCTGACAGCTGCTTTTTCGAATGGAACTCGTCAATTTTCTTGTCATTGGTTATTTGCAAAAAATTTTTTTTGGTCAAGACATTCTGAAGTTGATATATTGAAAATATGTCTGAGTTTCTGACCAGATCTTTCGACAATCTATTGGAATACCCATGGGTACCAATTGCGCCCTGTCATAAGCAGACCTATTTTTGAACTCTTTTTTTTTTTTTGAAGCAGAATCTGTTCAAAATCTTATTCGAGAAAAAGGGGAGAAAACTTGCTGTGGCCTTCAATTCGACATTTAGTAAATGTGGGCCCGTGGGCCTCTTGTTTTATATAAATATACATTGAAGCTGATGTTGATGGTTATGACATTACATGTATTTTGATATGTTCAGAGATCATGACGTGCTTGCTCAAAACTCTGTTTAGGCCTAAGCACTGATTAAATTCCTTATCCAGCGGTTAATTTTTTACCAGTGGTTAGATTCTGTTGCTCAAAATTTATCCATTGGTCAACTTTGCTATTCAGTGGATAAATATTGGCCAAACGTATCAGTTCCACAAAGATGGTTTAAGTCTCTCATCCAGTGGATAATTATGATTGCTAGGTTGTTGTTTGATGTGAATTTCGACAGAAAAAAGTTTAATATTTAGCAGATTTATTAACATCCAAATTATATCGCTCAACCATGAGATCACACTCACTTCATCTCTTTCACCTAAAGAGATATCCCTTTTACTTTACGAGATATCTTTTAAAGTTAAAGCGATAACTTTCAAAGTAAAAGAGATATTTTTCAAAAGTGTCTAAAAGAGATATCTCTCTTCATTATTTTTATTTATACTGCGTTTTTAATGACTTCTTCCTTTACCAGAAGTAAGCTTTTTATTCACGGAAGTACATTAAAAGTATTTTGAAGATTCGACACATGATTAATTATTGCATAAGCTGAGAAAATTCGGTCCATTGCATTTGAGATTTTATGCTTACTTTCATTGTCCTTAACACTAAGCATGTTTATCAACGATTTGTTATCTCAAACAAGGGATTTATAGAAATTTAGAGAGATATCTCTTTAAAAAAATAAGAGATAACGCCCAACCTAAGGAGATATCTCTAATTTTCAAGAGATATCTCTCTGAGAAAGAGATATTTCTTAAACTTAGAGAGATATCTCCTTTACTTAGTGAGATATATCTAAGAGAGATATCTCTTCCACTTAAACAAATAGCTCTTTCTGCTTGATAGATAACTCATTCATGAAAATGTTTATCGCCCACGTGGCGCAGTGGTTAGAGCGACTGCTCAAGAGTCGCGGAGTAAGGAGCTGATCCTTACTTCGCCTGTTGCAATCCAAATGTGGGATGTGGGACGTGGAGACCGGTCCTTCGGATGAGACCGTATAAACCAAAGCCCTGTGTCGCAGTAGGTGCTGGCACGATAAAGATCCCTCCCTGCTCAATGGCCCTGATATATCTCTATAAGCTGAAGAGATATCTCTCAATGTTAAAGAGATATCTTTCTTATTGAAAGATTTTTTTTATTCCACGAATAAATGGTAAAAGCCTAGGGCTAACCATACAATTGGGTTAATGAATAATCAGTAAATATGAAACAATAGCTGAGAAAGAACAAAATATACATATTTTTAAATTTTTTATTACATCACAAAAATCATCATCACAAAACATACTCTTCCCTTCTTCCTTACCTTGCTAGTAGCAACATTTCTTGAAGATCTTAACTTCGGCTATTTCCGTGTCGCCGATATTGAACGATGATTAATTACTTGTGACGTAGCAGTGGCGTTGCGGGCAAACAATTCTTATGTTGGACCGGCAGGCCGGTCAACAGTGAAATTGTTAGACCAATGTAATTATCATTTCTTTTGTTGGACTTTTTATTAGTAAAAACAAGATGTGTTTGTGAAACACTATGCGCCCGGCGGCAATAGAATTCTAAAAAAGCTATTTTTAGCATATATGTCACAGTCAGGGTCATTGACCTTGGTGTCATTTGAAAGAAACTGATTAGTAAAGTATGGATACCAAATATGAAGTCTCTATCTCGTGTGTTCAAAAGTTATGGCAAAGGTACGAAAAAACTATTTTTAGCATAAAGGTCACAGTCAAGATCACAAGGTCATTGACCTTAGTGTCATTTGAAAGAGATTGATTAGTGGTGTATGCATACTAAATATGCAGTCTCTATCTTTTATGGTTCGAAAAATATGGCAAACGTACGAAAACACTGTTTTTAGCATACAGGTCACAGTCAAGGTCACAAGGTAATTGTCCTTGGTGTCGTTTGAAAGAGCTTAATTATTAGAATATGCATATCAAATATGACATATCTATCTTTTATGGTTTAAAAGTTATGTCGAAGGTTAAAGTTTGCAGATTAAAAGCTATTTTTAGAATATAGGTCACAGTCAAGGTCACAAGGCCATTGACCTTGGAGTCATTTGAAATGGCTTAATTAGTTGGGTATGCATACGAAATATGAAATCTCTATCTTTTATGGTTCATAAGTTATGGCGAAGGTTAAAGTTTGCAGATAAACAGACAAGCAGACAGACAGGACAAAAACAATATACGCCCGGATCTATCAATCAATCTATCGGCGCATAAATATAAAGAAAGCTATTCATAAGGGTAAAACAAAAATTATTAAAAAGCTATTATATATCCCCGATACTTTGATTGCGGGGACATAAAAAAAAACCCAAAGCAAAACATATATTATGGGGATGATAATACTTCATGCTTAACTTTTCATACCAACTTTCCATACCAACCATGCAAAGACAAGGGGTAATTCTTCCCGTTTTCTGCTGCAGATATTAGTTATATGTGACTACAAATTATCGGGCCGTCGAATTAGCGGGCTGTCGGACTATCGGACTTTCGGAATACTGGGCGGTCACCGGTCAATATTGGATTGGGATATCTGACATTATTGAGGAAGACAGATGGATTTATTCCTCTAATCTACAACCAATCTAAGTTAACAGTTGTGACGCTAGTCAACCTAACAATCATGAGGTATCAAATTGGGTCCCCCTTGGCGACCATTCCATGGACTTTGGGCAGATGAACTTTGTGATAGGCATTATATTTTCATCTGTGAACGGCAAGAGTAAACTTTTTTGGTATTTCTAAAAAAAAAATATTTAATTTTTTTTTTTACCAACAATGCATACCTATATATTGAGATGTCAACAATTTTTGAAAATTTGAACATTCTTCAATGCTATCAACGTTCAAATCTTTTTCCCGATTGTCAATTAAATATAAATACAAATCTCTGTGATAGTGTGATTAGATTGTTATCTAGTTTTATACATGTAATTACATTATATATAAGAGAAAAAAAATATTCAGTTAGTTACATTGATATGCCTAGAATCCTCAGTAAAATTAAAGTTCGAGTTCAGATCATTGCCTCAATAGATCGGGTGAGTCCCACTAGGGAAAAGTGTTTTAAGAAGAATCGCAGGAGAACATCAGAGCTATAATAATACGTTAACATCCACAGATAGTACAGTTCAATTTAAAGTTTGTTCAGATTATGACCCAGAGCTAGGATGGGGTCATAATAAGGAAGAAGAGTTTAGCAACAAAAATGTAGAAATCAATCCTATATTTTTCTCAAAATTAATAGGTTCATGGTCATTTTGATGTCCAAATATTTTCAATTAGTGCAGATTAAAGTCTTTGCTTCTGAGGGGTAAGGCGAGACCCTATTTGGGGATCTAATTTTATCTAAGAGAATACTGATAACATAAAAAAAAGCAATCAAAATCTTTTCAAATGCTTTTTTATACTGACATGGTAACATCTTTTTGTAGTAAATATTAAAATTATTATCGAATCAATGTATTTGGAGGGAGGACAGTGTCTGAATTTGGGGTCGAACTTTACAAATGAATATATATATAAGGAAATCTGTCAAAGTCTTTCAAAGGAACAACTGGGCAAGAAAAGTCAAATACTAGGAGATAAGCAAGATTGTGCAGATTGAAGTTCGTTCAGATCACCGTGGATGGGATGGGACCACAAATATGCATTGGGGGGTTTAAAGGTACCAAATTAAGAAGTGGATATTCAAAACTCTCTAAATCTTTTCAAACAGATGCATAGTGGGTTTCAGTAAATGCCCTACCAAGCCTCCTTTCTTTATTCCTCACTAAAATATTTACAGAAACGAAGGAGGTTTTAGTATTGTATATTAGTATTTTTGAGAATTGGTGTAAATAAGATATGGATACTTAAAAAATCCTAGTAACTTTTAGAAAATTTGAAATTAAAATTTTTCCAAATCCAATAACACCAAAATGTTTTGACTTTTCCACACTTCACTTCGTTAACCATTCCCAATGGTAAATTGAACTCCGGGCTTTTTGACATAATCAACAGTTGCTTTTTCAATAAACACGAAACTCGTAAATTGGTCATTTGCAAAACTATTTTCTTTAAAACATTCAGATTGGACACATACGTACTCTGAAGTTGACATTAAAAGATGCTTGTGTTTCCGATTGAAAATATCTGTGTAGTTTTCAAACAATCCGCTAGAATTCCCAAATGTACATGAACCAATTGCGCCCGTTATTAGCAGACCTGTTTTGGTGTTAATATTAAGCAGATCTTAATCAAACACTTCTACACGAAAAGAAGAAAATACTTAATTAGATGTGGCCTTCAATTTGACATTAAGATATACTGTCGTCGTGTTATTAATTGTTTGTTTGTTTATTTATTCCTTAAGTCATATGACTTATCAGATAACATAATTACAAGATACAGGATGTAAAGCACACAATTAATTAAATACATAAATGAAATATTTACATATACTTCTTTTAAGTTAATACTGCTTGTTGCATACAATATTTCCAACAAACATGGAAAAACTCGGTTTACAGATGTAAATCTCTAAGTGCCTCTGCTTTTTGGAGGAATTTCCCTATATTACAAAGTTCACTCACATTTTCAGTCGATAATAATTGTAATAGTTTATACATGCTAGGTCTATACCAATAATACTTTATAATATACAATTTTCTGTACTCAAGATAAAGTGGACATTTTAAAATAAAATGATACTCATCTTCAACCTCCATCTGACAACAAAAACAAAATCTATTCTCCCTAGGAATATGAGTAAATCTTCCCTTCTCAATCATTAATAAATGTGCACTTAATCTATATTTTGTAATCAATTGAATATACTTGGATGGAATTGGTTTCATTAAATAGGATTGCATGCACAGTCTATTTGT